>JAQQAE010005321.1:0-17756 GCA_029823295.1 Pseudamia nigra | reverse complement strand
CCCACAAATACACAAGACACACACATACCCGGTACACAGAGGGGAGGGGCTGACAGGAATCCTCACAGCCATATTGTGTGGGGTCACAATGGCCTTGACCTTTGCCCATGAAAAATGTATTTAGTTCATCCTTGACTATAAGTCGCCTCAATATTTTAAAAAGTGGTTTTACTTTAGAAAATATGCATTTATGAATTCCAAATTTAGCTAACAAAATAATAAGAAATGTATTTGGCAGAAGTAGAAATCAGTGGCATGTAATAGGCCAAGCTAACTCCTGTTTGGCACAAAGCACCGACACCCAAACGGCCATGCAGACACCTCAGGTCCATCACCAGTGTTTTTCCATGTGGGTGCCTTGAAAGCTGAATATGTTGAGCACTTAAAAAAAAAAAACGATTGGAGGGAAAACAATGAGCCACAAGTAGAAAACAAACAAAATGCAAAGGAGCAGTGAACAAGAAAACACAGGGGGAGGAGTAGAAGCGAGGGGAGGAGAAAGCTGGATGTGTGATGATGACAGCGGTGTTAATCCATCCTAATCCAGACTTATTACTTTCTCTGAGACTTTGGGTTCCACACACACCTCACACAAACACACACAGAAGATGATTTGGGCCTATATCTCCTTGTATTTTGTAATAAATATAGAAACTACAGATGTTCTCTATCATTCATACTTTGTTAATTAGCACATAAACATAACCTGGTATGTCTGCATTTGGATGTTTTAATTTTTCTGAAGGTAAAATGTGTGTTATTGTAAGAGAGAACAGATGTGGCACTGTAGTACCTGATGCAGAAATATCACTCGACTATTTACAAACCTGTCTTCATCAGCATGTTTCTGTGACAGACTCACTGGCCACTTTATTAGGTACACCTTGGAGCTATCATGGCAGAATGATAAATTTTTACAAATAGATCGTCTTCGTCTGCTCTTCTCTTCACGAAATACAATATTTAATGTAAACATCTATTGCATTTGTCTCTTCATGTATAAATGTGTGTATAAAATGATTTTGGGGAGGCGGTCTTAAAAGACATGACGTTCTTCTCACTCGCTCCTGTACAGTCATTTTAACTACTGTATAAATTTGCCTGCTGTTATATTGTTTGTGCAAATAAAATGCAATCTCATCTAATCATAACATGGTACACCACGGACATAAAGGAATGGACAGAGCAACCTATTTTTTCAGAAATTAGCCCATTTAAACCAGTATTGTGGTGTAAGGAAAAATTCATATCATAACAAAAATCTTAAAAAAGGTTTTCGTCATGAACCAGTTTACCACCGAGCGCTAGTGCAACCTTTGCATAATGCTGTATATATATAATGCAATATAAAATACCTTCCATTTCTGATTAGAAATGAAGATTTAAGGACAGCTGTGCTCATGAGAAGAGATGCGTTTAAAAGAAAACCATGATCCCAACATATTTCAATGGCACAAATAATACTGTACACCTGGTAACAAACCCTGAAGACAAACAGAGACTGGAGTCCCATGTGTCTTAAAAGCTCCGCACTGCAGGATCTGTACACTGTATGATTTCCACGCCGCCCTAAAGCAGTGAACGAGTGTGAAGATGTGTTGAGGTTTGATGGACGACGTCATGATCCTCCTCCCAGAGCCCTGAAGCAACACACTGATTGGGGGGGGGGGGGTTGGAGTCAGAGCTCGAGCTATTAAACAGATGTTTGATTTACAGCTTCCCCAGGCTAAGACATACACACAAGTATCTGCATCCCTACGAGGACGTCCAATGCATTCCTTCTTCTACTGTGCGTCTCATACCTAATGTCACTTGGGTTCATATTGTTAATTGTTTGTTCTTTTCCTGATTTTTTTGTGTTGATGGTTTTTTTTTGGTTGTTGAGTTCTTGGTTCCAACTGTGATCATTTGTGTTCATTTTCATTTTCTGTTCTTGGTGACTGGTTATTTTTTTAAAAGTTTTTCATTGTTA
Source organism: Pseudamia nigra (assembly GCA_029823295.1). Lineage (NCBI taxonomy): Eukaryota > Metazoa > Chordata > Actinopteri > Kurtiformes > Apogonidae > Pseudamia > Pseudamia nigra. Next base: position 15,784 of record JAQQAE010005321.1, on the reverse strand, counting down.
TTCATTTTCTTGTTCTTTGGTATATTTTTCTTTCTTCTGTTCTTGATCATTTTGCTCATATGTGTTCTCAAAGTTGTTAATTTTCTCATTTTTTGGATATTGTTGCTCATTTTCGTAATTATTGTTAATTTTGTTCATTATTGTTCATTTGTTAATTTTGCTTCCTATTTATCTTACTTTTGATGATTTTTTATTATATTTTTGATTACTGTGTCATTTTTTATTAAATTTTTTTAAATTATTTTGCTAATTTTCTGGACAGTTTTGTTCATTCTGTTGACATTTTATACTTATTTTTGTTCAAATTATAGATTTTTGGTTCATTTTATTGGTGATTTTGTTCGATTTATGTCCATTTTAAAAAAATATTTGTTAACTTTTTTGATTTTGAGTTTATTTGAGTCATTTTGACTTAACATTATAACTTATTATCTTTTACATTTAAATAGCAAATACAAAGTGCTGTGTTAACAAAAATAAATTAAAATAAACAAAAATAATTTGCATCCATGTTTTTTTTATTTCTTTCATATTTGACACAGTGGGCGTTAAACATAATTCACCTGCATCCGGGGGCAAAAGACAAGAAACAGATTGTATTCAATGGGGTTTTGAGCAAAGTTTTTACCATACGATGATGCAATCGGTCTAAGAAATGTGTGTATCAAATATGATACACACGGCGTTATAGGGTAAGTAGATTTTTGAGTTCAGGTACCAAGAAGACAACACAGTTTAACCTAAATATCAAGTTTTAGCCTTGAAAAATCAGTTCAAAGAAGCCCACGGTGACCACGGAAGTCCGGGTGTGGATTCAGGTTTGAGTTCCCATCGGGTTATGAACCCACTCACATCCCCACAGAGTAGCAGCAGCTGGGTCGTTCTAATCTCTGTAAATAAAATGTACCAGTAACAGAAAGTCCCGGAGAAACACAGGCAGTAACGTGTGAGTCGAAAGAGACAAAGAGCCGACGCTGACTCACTGACAATGATGTGAATGATGAGAAACAGCCGCCAATCACATCGCTGAGGTTTTATTTCAAGTATAAAGCGGAGCGGGCTTGTAAAGTGCGACCACAAACCTAATGAGGGGAAGTGCCGCAAAATGAAAGCAGACAAAGACAAGACCTCATCAAATGAGCTCCGGGACCAGGCGTTTCATTCTCCTCATCACACAAGAATGATGTGACTGAACCTTACATATTCATACTGTCGATTGAAATGACTTCATATTGGAATCTAATCAGCGCTATATCCTGATTTTTAGAATTAATCCTAATGTTTTCATTAATTCAAACATCCTGTCTCAGCGGTGCCACTAGAGCAACATTTGACAGGTCAATCAAAACTGTCTTCATTTAATGATACAATATCAATGAGTATTTCTTAAATATTTTCCATTGATGCCAATAATAGATTAAACTGTGAAAGAAGATGTATGGAATTATGTAGTACACAAAAAAGTGTTAAACAACCCAGAACATGTTTTATATTTGAGATTGTCCAAAGTAGACACATTGAGCTTTAATGACAGCTTTGTACAATAGTTGAATAGGGTTATTGACTCTGTTCCCATCCTTCTTCTGCACAAAACAACTAATGATCTAAAGTATTTGAAGGAGGCAGGAAACGGCACAAATTAACTCTTGACAAGGAACACTTGACAACTACCTAGTCTGTGCCTCCTCCCTCTGCCCTAGGTCTCTAGGTCTCTTGAGGTCCTTGCTGGTTGTGGACCGGTCCAGTGTCCATGGACGTCGTCCAGTATCTGTGTTGTTTGTTGTTCTGTCTCTACTCTTTTCTTTTGTCTCTCCTCTGTCCACTAACCCCAACCGGTCGAGGCACATGTCCTCCTACCCTGAGCTGCTGGTTCTGCTGGAGGTTTTTCTCTTCTGTTAAAGGAAGTATTTCCTCCCCCGTCACCCTTGGCTTGCTCTCTGTGGTTCTGTTGGGTTTACTCTTTGTACAGTCTTGAGGTCTCAGCTTTGAATTATGAAGCATCTAGAGATAATCTTCAATTATGATTGGCACTATACAAATAAAATTGAATTGAACTGAATCGCACATCAGAATGACAAAGCTGTCATCAAAGCAAAATGTACTTTGGACAATGTAAAATATAAAACATGTTCTTGAATGTCTAACACTTTTTTTTACCTACAAAATTCCACACATGTTCTTTTACGGAGTGTATGTCTCCAATTTTGAAAGTAATAAAAATAAGTAAAGTGGTAGTGTTTGTCTTTTCCTGCAAATTAGTGAAGTAACATTCCTAACCGAATGAAACTGAATAAGAAATCAAATTTGTAAACCTGAACTAAAACTATTCTGGAAGGCAATTTTGCCTTCATTCAATAGATAAAGTACAGAAAGAGAGAGAGGATATGGTAGGAGAGAGGGCAAGGACATGCAGTAAAAAGACCTGAACCAGGCACTGAACCTACGCATGTCTATGTGGCATGTGCTGTACCTGACGATCCACCGACGTGCCTTACTGATTTACACAAAATGAAAGCTGATGTTCAAATGAAGCTATTTCTATGGGTTATTCAATTACTAAACATGCATTAAAAGTAAAAGTAATTACTGTTTGTGCAGCCAAGTGAACGGCACAGTGTGTTGTTGCCAGAATTGTCCATATGGTAAAAACACAGTGATGCCAAGCTGCACCACAGCAGGCTGGAATAAACCAGTCTGTCCCAGGAGTCTGTCTGCAGAGTGGACCAGTTCACAGTCACTGAGATGAGACCAGAACAACAGAAGATGATAAGTAATGATAAATGATAAACCTGCAGAGAAGATATGAGTATTCTTTCTTTGGCTGGTTCACATGATTTCCCGTTCCACCTGTTCTCATTTCCAGGGTGTTGAATTCAGTCAAATATCGAAGTCCTTAGTATGTCAGGCAGATACACAAACTGCCCTTTGGCATGGGCGCATGATGCAATATCAAGAAATATTGAGAACAGCGAGTTGAGCCAGATGATGGTATTAGGTTAGAAGGAGGTGGGTGGGGTTGTCTGGGTGGAACGATGTTAACTTCTACACACAGATACATAGCCTGCTTCAAGTTGTGTGTTTTTCTGCAGTTCATGTCAGTCTTCTTTAGCATTTTTTATCAGTTTGGCTGATCATTTTTGATCCCTTTGCCAATGCATTTTTTTTCTCCAAAGTTAGGTTCCATGAGTCAATACCAGAAGGGGTCTAAAGACTGAAATAAACACACTAGAGAATGTGTTATTTCTTTATATCTTCCTGCTGTCTGATCTGGTGCTGTTAAACATTGTCCGTGGACTTAAAATGAGCTGATCTTAAATCTTAGGTAAAGGTATTTAGCAACCACTGTAAATTCTCTGCATTTCAATCATATTATAAAATTAGAGGAGCTGTTTTAGTCTCATTGATTTTTCTCAAAGAAAATGCTCAGTGACCTTTACTTGGAGTTCTCCTCCACCTTAGATCAGCATGAAACTCTCCTGCCTCATTCTGAAAGATGAACAGCTGCTTCAGAAAAACAGACTCTCAGAAAAGGTCAGAGCAAGAAGCTCGTGTAGATAAACCTGCACAATACTGAGGAGGAGTTTCTCTAAACCAGCACAGGTTCACAGGTATTATGAGCAGGTGTCCCACTTTTTTATCATATTTCATTGTTAACTCTTGTCCCATTGTTTAGAGCTACGGAAAAGTATCTGCAGCGACAATGCAAGCAGACCAGGACAGATTTTTACCTGTTTCATTGTCAACGAACGAGGTTAAATTTCACAAGGTAACAGTTATTTGATGCTGTGATGTAAATCACATGAATAATGTCCTCTGAGTCAATTCACTAAAAGGCAGATTTTATTTTATCACAACAGACCCTGCAAGTTATGTGAAAAGAGACAATAAAGCAAGTTTTCAAAAACAAATTGTTGCCAATTTTATGTCAGTAATAGGTATGACCCAGAGAGAATGGATGGATGGATAGGTATGACCCCCATTTGCTTCAACACAGGCGGTAATACTCTGACACATGCGTCACACCAGTCCTGTGTTGGGGGTGTAGTCCCATTCCTCCTGGGACTGCTGGGGTTGGGGTCTTGGAAGTATGGCTGCCATGGCAAGACATTTGCCCCTTGTGTGTGCAGATTCACCATTGTGATGCATGCTGGATGTGGCTGAGCGTCTTCCTGATGGAGGACTGTCACATCATGGTTCATCGCTTGAAAGTCGCAACATTTTGACTTGTGCAAATATGCACACAAATAAAAATGGTGGCTTTTGATAGGATTTATAAGCCACTCTCTAAAGTCTATATGCATGCTTGTGTATTGTGTATTGTTGGAATGCCACTTGGGCCATATTTTGTAAACGGTGCATCCATGTGCAGTGAAGCGTGTCAACAGCACAATACTGACTGTCAGTATACGTCCAGTATTTATCTGTTCAACGCATGTGTAACAATGATACAGACTTTTATTTTAAAATGACTGATTAATATATCGTGCTCATGGGACTGAAATGTTTGCTCCACTTTTTTATCATTTTAGTTCAACTTTATTGTCGCACTGCGGAAATAATAAAAACAGACATAAATTTACTGGAACAAAATAAGGACAACTTATCAATATAAAATGTATATACTGTATATACGAGTAATGATTCAGCACTTAAATAATCTTGTAGCATTAGCCACTGTTAGCTTGTAGCATTAACTATTATTATCTTCTAGTGTTGACTACTGTTAGCTTGTAGCATTAGCCACTGTTAGCTTGTAGCATTAGCCATTGTTATGTTGTAGCAATAGCCATTGTTATCTTCTAGTGTTAGCCATTGTTATTTCATAGTGTTAGCTGCTGTTTTCTCGTACCATCAGCCACTGTTATCTTGTAGCATTACCATTAGCCACTGTTGGCTTGAGAGCTAGTGCTGATGGGAAAAAAATGTTAAAGTATTTCATTAAAAAAGTGAATCTTACATTTGAAACTCTTAAATGTTGTACTGATGTTAGCTCGCAGTTAGTGTTAGCCACTGTTATGTCATAGCATTAGCCGCTGTTACATTATCTCAATAGCTAATGTTGCTGGGAAAAAAAGGTAAATGTATTTGATTAAAAAGTAAATCTTATATTTTGAAACTCATACAACAATGGCACATACATACACATAAATTTTAGAAACAGACATAAATTACTTGGAATTACAGGATAGGAATTAGACAAATTCTAATTCCTGGCGACAGCACAGATTGGCACAGCTATTTTTAAGCTCAGATTGACAGAAATGAGGCGATGGCAGATGAAAACAGTAATGACATAACACAGACGTGGTTGTGAAACATATATCCACCTGTTTCAGCAAATAAATGAGAATGTGACTGTTTTAACACTGAAACATGAACAGAAGAAGGAAAAGTTAAAACAAGCTCATCCGCGAGTTGGGAGTTGTGATCATTGTGCTTTAAGTAATAAAAGTAAAAGGCTGAGAGAATGACACCACTTAGCAGGAATCAGAAGCTCAGGTGAGCTGCTCTCTGAAAGTCTGTGCTCTAATTTCTTTTATTTGTGTTGTCTTGGTCTCCTGTGTTTTCGTTTGTCTTTGTTGAGACTCTCTTATCATCCCGTCAGCCCAACTAATTTGGTATGCAAATGCCTGCAGCAATCTGCATATTACTTAATGAAACCATTGATTTTGCACAAAGCCTGATTGCACTGTGGATTATAAAGTGGCACACACGCAAACCTCTGGACAACATGCAACGTGTCTTTGCATAGAAAAAATTAATTTATGAATTGCTGTATATTTGTAGCAGTAGTTTGTAAATATAGATGAGTAATATTTGGGACACAATAAATGATAAGAATTGTTCATTTTTGGTGGTTTTGTTCATTTTCCTGATGATTTATTTCATTTTTTATTTTGTTTATTGTGGGGTTTATTCTTTTAATTCATTTTTTGTTGATTCATTTGTTCGGTTTTATTCTTCTTGATCATATTTTGTTTAAAAAATTCTGCTCATTTTGGTTCCTTTTGTTACTTACTTTGTTCATTTCTGTCCGTTTTCTTTGATTACAGTGGTCATTTTGTTGCTTGTTCTTCATTTTTGAAAATTGTCTTCATTAACGTGTAATTTCTTTGATTTTGTTCATTTCTTAACTTTTTGGTCAACATTCTTGATTATTTTATTCATTCTTATGTTACTATAAAATTAATTTTGTTAATTTTATTGCATTTTTCCTTTTGATTTTTTTTTTTCAATTTTTTGCTAATTTTCTGGATTATTTCCTTCTTTTTATTTTTGCTAATTTTTTCATACATGTACTATTATTATTCTATTTTTTATTAGTTTTGGTTTGGTATTTTGTTATATTTTGTTCATTTTCATGCTCATTTGGTTCATATTTTGTTATTTAGTACTGTATTTTGTTCATTTTTGTAGATTTTCCTCATCACTTTAGCCATTTTTGAGACAGGATTTTAGATTTTTATTATTAAAACAACAACAATAATACTAGGGCTGACAAATGATTAAAAATTTTAATCTGATTAATCACAGGGTCACTGTGGATTAATTTTGATCAATCACAATTAATACCTATTAGTTATTAATATAAATTAATCACAGGGTCACTGGATTCATCTCAATTAATCACAATTAATACCCATTTGTTGTTTTTCATTTTGTGGGAGCAAGAACACTCATGATCGAAGGTGATACAGACACTCGACTAAAATTACTTATTTTACATTAAAATATATATTTTTTCTAATTTAAACTTGTGTAACTAAAGGAAATTCCACCTGCTTTGTAGAACTTAACAGAACCTCTGTAATGTTCTGCTGATGATGTTTTTGCTTTTTGACACTTGGTTCATTGTTTTCATCAGTAACTAATGTAATGTGTTTCAAAATGTGTAAAGACTTATACTTCTACATTCAAATTGACTTTGAAGCAGTAAATACTAAAGAACTTGTCCATGACGTGGGTCAAATGTAACATAAGATTTCATCACTTTTTCCTTGATACATGAGTTATTGTGGCTAATTTTAATCTAATTAATCATGCAAATGGTTTAATTTGGAATAATATGTTTATTTTGACAGCCCTAATACAGTACATATGTTATTTAGGGACAAAATCAAATATCTTAAGACAAACCAAATGGACTGATAATGGATATATGCTTGATATGCATGTTATCCATTTTAAATAAAGCAATAAGAAATACGTTTTAGAGTTCCTGCACCCTTGTTGGAATTTAACTGGACTCAGTATGGAACAAACAAACGCAGTCAGACACAGAAACCAAAATATTTATTTCAAAGAGCAGCTTTAAAAAATAAAACATGTACAATAAATAAGCCAAACCGTGAATAAGTCCACCTGAGCTGTTTAAATGCCACAGATGTTGGAATAGAATCCACACACATCAGCCATTGTCTCTTATTACAAAACCGCTGATAATTGTGTGTTTCGCTGTCTGTTTCCATTTTACAGCCTCCTATTGCTTTGTGTTGTGTTTATGTTGATCAATCACCACCGCAGTGAGAGGCAGGGTGAAGCGGGGGGAGGGCTGGGCGGCGTTTAGGGCGATGTACCCCAATCCCACCTATTGGCTCCATCCGTGTTCCAGCGGGCCCTCGTATAAATCACTGTTAATGACACACCGGGACGAGAGCGAGGAAAAACACCAGGCGAAGGAAGAGGAGATGGAGGGGGAGGGAAGGAGGGAGCTATTTGGCTAAATATTCTGCTTAAAGCTACCCAGGAGACTCTTTTGTGGGAGTTTGTGGAAAAGAAAACACAACAATAAGCATTTAAACGACTATTGGACCTTTTGATTTATTTAACACCTTCAGCTGGATCAAAGCCGATAGCTTCCACTCCTTTCATTCTGCTCAGAGCTGCTGAATGCATGATGAATATGTCTTAAGAGAATAAATTGCTTAGTTGTAAAAAGTCTTTGTGCGGTTATTTGTCCCAAACAAACAGGTCCGAAATGGAAAAATCACTGAACACACAGAGATAATAGAATCTTGATATGTATTAATCGCACACATACAAAAATGTTCGAGTCCTTTATTCAACATAAACGAATGCAAACAAATTTGGTGCCTATAGCTGTAGTAGTTTTGATATTATAGGTCAAAATAGGCATTTATTATTTATTAATGCTGTGAACTAATTTATAACCGTTAGTAACCCTTCCCCCTAGCCTTACTAGCCATTTTGGAGCCAAATGGTCAGTGCCCCAGTGGCTGTTTCCAAGTTAGTTCTGCATTTACGTCATTGCATGGTTTCATTCCTTGCCCACTGAATATGTTGTATAGTTATATTAACCCTACATAACAACACTTTGGGGTTCGTAATGCAGTTCTAATCAAACATTTTTGATATCTTTATTCCACCTCCAATTATTTGAGGCTTTGATACAGTTAAAGGAGCATAAAGAGGGAGAATACTGGACTTTATGAAGGAGATACAGACTGAAAAATTCAAAAACTTGCTGTGAATCTGCTGGTTGTCAACAAAGCAATCTGCTTCAGAAGTAAGAATTTTACAGTGATCATATAGATTACTGTATCAGAGCTGTGTGACTGCTTTTCTTCTTCCACAGGACAAAAAGAAAAGTATTACGTCATTTAAATTGCAAAAAATCAACACTACCTGAAGCCTAAGACTCAGCATGAACCTCCTGTAATTACCGGCAAGCTGTTATCTGACCTGTGCCTATGTTTGGTTCACTGTGTTTTCAGAATCAACCTTCTTTCTAGCCCTCAGTCTTCTCCCTGCCTGCATTAAAAAATGTGAACCTGCAGCCTCGGTAGACATAGAAATCTCTGTCACCTCAATTTACCACCAAGAAAGCTGCACTAGCTGAGTAGAGGCATGGAGGCCTTACTGAATCGGGAGCACCAGTGGAAAATAGCTCCGATTAGGATTTTTCCTCCAGCACTATGAGGACAGGCAGAGAGTATGATTTGATGTGATGTGCAAAGAAGGGCTGGTTTGCTGCATAAGTGGCAATCCAAATGCCTTGCTATTCTCACTTTACCTCTGGCACACTGACTGACCAAATGGCTGCTTTATATTAGTCTGAAAAATTGTTTGAAAGGATTAAAAGCCATACTGCAATATGTCTAACCAAGATGTGCAAAAAAATGCAGATTTGATTTGGTACAGCGCAAAAAGGAGGGAAATACAAAGAATCAAATACAGCCAATGTGTTACGATCAAATTTCCATAGGCGTGGTTTTCAGATCAGGGAGTCACTAATTGACACATATTTAGAAGATGTGGGCGTGGTTTATAAACCCTCTGTGATCAGCGTGAATGAGATACAGCTGGGTGGAGTTAATATGAGCAGCTGTGCAAACACATGGGGGAGGAGGAGAGATTGAAACGCCAAGAGCCGCTCACAGAGGAAGCAGAGCTGAGGAAACTGAGCTTTAAGTAGCACGCTAACACTACTGTATATATTCACCTTAAAAAACTCTGAACTACAACCAACGACCTAAGAGGGGGTTGGCGGAGTCATCAGAAGAAAGTACACGGACCGCCGGACAGATGTGGGTGTAGTTTGCTGGATCCAAAACCAAATGTGTGGCGGTGAGTTTGGCAAACATACACCTTCATCTTCCGACAGGATGTGGTCAAAACACATCACCCAGAGCTATTATAGAAAAAAACTCAAGTTCTGTACATACACGTCAGGGTCTGGCGGCAGGATTAGTTACGGGGGGTTGTCTTGGGAACTTAGAGACCTGACTCCTAGCAAAGCCAGCTGGACCTCCCCGTAACAAATCCCATATCTTAACACATGCCTGAATCCCTTCCATAAAAAGATTCTTTAAGGGTGTTGACAAGATAAAGCAGCTTTATTTTCCTTTTTTCTCAAGGGCCTATTTGTAACTCTAGCCAATCATACTCTGGTTTCACTGTGAGGCATTGTACCCGCCCACTTTTCATCAAAAAACACAGTAATTGTCTGAACCACAGGTCACACTCAAGATGAATGTTACAAAACAATGTCAAATGTTGGCAATATTAGCTTAAATATGAATGTTTTAAGTTGTGATGTTTTAAAATGTAAAGTTCGACTGGCTCACGGTGGGGCAGGACCAATGCATTTAACTTGAAAAAAATAGCAATTTGATATAAAACTGTTGATGTAAAACTGTTTTGTTGAGCTGAAGAGTCTCTGCAGCCCAACATGAACATAATGATTTTCACCTCTGTCAACGCTTTATTCTCAAAGAACAAGGTTCAATTTGCAGATGCAGAGACCATTTGATTTGGTGATGTATATCACATGAGACGGAAAATATCTAATCCACTGAGCATACTCACACAAAATGAACTGATATTTCAAAATTTGTATAAGAAACGGTGACTTTCTTGACATGTAAATGTGTATTTTAAATTGACAAACATGTAAATGACATCTGCATTACTGTATATAATCTTTCTTACCTCTTGATTGAGCTGATCATACAAATTTGCAATAAAGGGATAAATATTCTATTCTATTCTATGATGGTGTAATTCAGTCAAGATCAGAAAATTGTCTGCTCACCTTTGACTGTAAAGCAATTAATTTTTACGAGGTTAGGTCCCATAATGTGGGAGAGTGGCAGTTGAAAGTAGGCGTGACTCTATATTGCCAATCAAAATACAAGATTATCTGTAGCACCTCACAAGTCAAGGTTGAGGCCTTAAACGCTGTACAAAGACAAAACTCAACAAGGCATTCAAGAACTCTAAGTCTAAGTCAATCGGCATGCTCTGTTTTTATCCACAGAGTAGTGGAGCTGGAGAAATCTGAACAGTGATTGATCATTCTAGATGTCAGTTATGACCTTAACCTCCTTATGAATCAGAAAACCCCTCTGTCTAAATGTGTACCCCTTTTATACTGTTATGTCTAGATTTACAGCTCCAAAACAGAGTTTGTGGGAAGTATTCTTGTTTCTACTCAGACTTGAATAACAATATGCTTAAAGGTAGTGAGATAATTGTTGGTCAATAATGCCAATAAATATCAAGCGCTGCAGCTTATGCACTATGGAACGTATCTTCTGGCAGATTTTCATTTCTCTCTCCTCAGTTTCTTCTGTCAATTGGCAGAAGCACTGTTTGTTTACGGCATCATTGAATAAAACAGAAATCACATTGAACTGGCAGAATGAATAGATAAGACGTTATTTTTTCAGAGGTCCTTGGTAAAACACAAGACGATGGAACTGATAAGTATTACAACAGAATAGGAGATTTTGCTGAAAAGCAGTGTACTTAAATTCCACAGCAAATTCAAATGAGGCTTTAAAGTGCTTTATTTTCAACCACTGAATTTCTTCTTCTAAAAACATTTGTTTAAATCTATCCCAAATGCAGCCCATATTGATTTCAATGCAGATAATTTAAGTGAAATACTGATGCAGATCTGCAGCTTTGAAATGTGTTTAGGTCCTATGTGTCTAATTATCCAAATTTCCCAATGCCCCTACTTTACATGTTCCCTGTCCGAACTATTCCTTAGAGTAAATGATCATTTTAAGGTTCATTAATTCCCTGATGGTTGACTTTCAGACTAGTTGCTTGGTTGGTTTAGATCAGTCTCCATAAAACAATCTTAACACAAAGCTGTCTCTCCTCTACCCGTCATTAGCTCCAGAACCAGACGCAGACAGGGCGATCTGTCCACAAACGTCCACGCACACATGCACGAAGAAGTCGTGTGGATGCGAACACATCCATGAGGACAGAACAGCTCATGGACTGATTCTCTGAGGTTTCCGTGACCTCATTGTGCAGCCCTGCAGTCACATCGATCACTGTTGGTTCAGGTGATACGGTTTATAAATAGATAGGGTGATGTATGAGTACACAACAGGATGTCAATATGTGTATACTGTGTATCAAGAGGCAACTTGTTGAGCCATCATACTACAATTACAGCATGAAAGTTCATTGACTTTCCAATCAACAGTCCAGTTTACTGTGACCTCAGGGTGGATCTTTGGACGTGTCATATGCAGTACGCTGGAAATACAGTTTGCACGTTTAACTTGTGTAATTCACATTTTTTTTAAAATGTTATTTATCATATAATGGCAGTGTAATTTGATAGTACCTAGTCCTATGATCCAGGCTTTTGATTGTTCCCTAAATTCTGTTCTGTTAGGTTTGGTTCTTCTAAAGTGCTCTGTGTTTTCTGCCTGATCTACCATGTTGTAATATGCCATATACTAATGGTGAATTCTCATCGTAATCATGATGAAAGCACTTAAAGCAAACTCTTCCTATTTCCTATAAATCTTTTGCAGAAGCAACTTGAGTTTCACAAGTGTCATAAACTCTCCGTTGCAAGACTATTTTTCCAACGAGGCTAAATATGACAATGTGTGCTGGAGTTCCTTCGATGGTTATTCTCACTCTAGTGGTGGTTAAAGGCTAGACAAACATTAGCCTCTGCAGGAATGTAAATTGTCACAACCGCAAACTCAGCGGGTGCTAGTCCAAGTCTCAAGATGAGGGGAGCAGTATCTGTCAACACCTTGGCTCTGTGAGCACCAGTCGTTAACATCGACGCAGAGTCCACTTCTGTTGCTCTTACCGGAGTCAGGATTGTGATCCATCAGGTGGATGGTCACTTATGATCATCACACAGCAGTTACATACATCGCAGTCAGTTGCCGCTTGCAACCCTGCTCAGCACTGAGCCACAAGGCTGGGCAGCCCCACTAATAATATTAATGGTAACGTTTGTTCACTGTCAGTTTGTTTCTTGGAAGAACAGTCAAAAATGTCAAGTAACACATGCTTGCATTTAACACCAGCCCCCACTGTACTTCTATTGTTTACCTGGAAAAGATGCCTATCTAATCTCCACCCCTCAGCCCAGAAACTCCAAGGCAAGTGTTTTTGGAAGAGGGCTCCCCACTTGTAATCTCAAATTTTCGTTCTGACATATCATTCCGTCCATCATCTTCTGCTTATCCCATAGACTGTATATATTATGGACAAAGTGACCGTGATGTCACCCACTGGTTTCTGAAGGGCCATTTTGAGGCACATTGACTTGTCACTTCCTGGAAGGCATCTTGGAGCCAAAAACAGGATGTAACCATATTTGGACAAATGGTAGTGGGGCTTATGAAGCAGGGGTTCATGGGAGAGCTAACATTAGCTGCTATTTTACTGTTGCAGTAAAACTTCACCACACAGTGTCAAACGAGGTCATACAGTATCACAGTGTTGTTGGTGTAAACACTTACCCACAGCTGCAGTAAAGTGTATCTCATGCATAACGATGTACATATTGAATAAATAGAAGATATGAAGATCTGAATCAGTCCGACTTCGCTATGGCGACATGTCAATCAAACTCCAGCACAGCAGTCATTTGTCAGATTATTTGCCATAATATCTTAATAACGAAGCAAAAAGTTAAAGATGGACCATCACATTACTTATTAAAGGGTCCAAATAAAACACTTCAGACTATGATTACGCATGAAAAAAATTTATTTGCTTAGTATTTTCAGGTAGAAGTCCAATGTATCTCTATGGGAAAAAAGCTTCTTGGAGCCGGACGATGGATTCCCCAGCGGCCACGCGGTGGGATTACAACATAAAGTTACTTCCGCATTGGCCTCACTGAACAGCCCCGGTCGTTGCCCCTTAGCTTATCCTGGTCAAGGTTGCAGGGGTAGCAACCTAAGCAAAGAAGGTCAGATAGCCCTCTCCCCAACCTCCTCCAGGTCCTCCTCCAGACCTGGGAGACCTGAGAGACATAGTCCCTCTAGCATGTCCTGGGTCTGCCCGAGAGCCTCCTCCCAGTTGGAGCAAGTTTTGGTAACTGGGGATCAGACCACCCAGGCCCCCGCTTTTAGCTGCCACAAAATCCACAGAGCACTAGACCCTTATGACCCTTCCTGCAGGCGGTGGGCCCACAGGAAGGCATAGTCATAAGGGTCTTCTGAATCACTCTTAGCCTGACCTGTCACCTAGGACCAATTGAGACCCTACCATGGACAAATTGACCCCGGCAACATAGCTCCTAGGGCCACTCAGACATGCAAACCCCTCCACCACAATAAGGCATTTCATTGCCAACAACAGGAACGCAACATCTTTCAGAACTTTTTCCAGTCAATTGTCTTCATTTGAAAATACAGCCATTCTTCAATTATGGGTCTGGAACATGTTCAAAAGAAGATCAGCCAGAGGAATTTCAGGGCTGTAAGTCCACCATCAGAAAAAAAAGCTCTTTAATCAAAATGATAAAGTATAATAATTACTGTTGTTAGTCATAGAATTTTTTTTTTACAGTTTTCAAAAAGCTAGAAAAAAAACAGTAAAGTGGTTACTTGCTCACATTCGTGAGTAGAAAAGGATGTTTCAGAGGTTGAATGTTATGCTTTTGTTTTGTATTGTTTTATTTATTTTACCTCCCTCTATTTTTCTTTTATTTTTATTTTACCCTCCCCCCACCCCCATCTGTCCCCTTCTTTCTTATTATTGCCTGTGTTTTTATTGCCTTATTGTAGCACTTTATGTTGTTTGGCTGCCTGATTATATTACTGTACTGAGCCTTGTTTTTGCATTGTTGTCAAAGCACTTTGTAAACTGCTGTTTTTAAAAGTGCTATATAAATAAAGTTTATTATTATAATTTCTGACTCAGACAGGTCCAGTGTGCCAGATGAAATGTGGGGATAAAGTTTGAAATGCCCCACTCCAGTTCAAAATTTGAAGATGTTGAGAACTCAGCATTGAAGCGCTTCGTGATGCTGGATGGTCTTTGACACAAATAGGGCAGGTGGTATCATACATTTGTCACACATTGTAGATATTTATTTATATTTAACACTCAAATACACCCATTGAAAACCACTATGCAAAGATGACTTTAAATTGGAATCTTACTTTTCACTCACCTCTTATATTTTTATATATGAAACCCCGTCCCTGCGTGTCAGCTGTGGGGGAGGAGCGCTCCTCTTATCATGAACCAGCTCATAAATCATGTGTCAAATTAGAGCCTGTCAGAACTCAGGAGAATGTGTTGCTGTTGCCTCATGTTCGTTGCTGAACGCAGCATTGACTTTAATCACATCCAATTACCACACATTCCTATGTTGCCGCATACATAAATCATACAGACTCGTACGGGAGATATCACCTTTTGATGTCTGACTCAAATTGAATTGTGAAATAAGTCATCATGCACTTATTAGCCTCCATAAGACGCAGCTGATTATCCCTGTGTACTCAAAAGGGAATGTTCCTGAAAGGGAACAAAGACATTTCACGGCGGCTCCATCCACCTCCACCTCCACTGGCACCACCGCTCACCCCCCCCCCCCCCACACACACACACACACACGACATGGAGACGTACACAAGCGTTCCCACAGGACGTCCATGAGACTCCCTCCAATAAAGAGGATTATAGATTTTGCCCTGTGCGCCCAAGTGTTCCCAGTGAAATAGCTGCCTCCTCCTGCATAAGTCATTAAAATTTAAACCATCCCCCTTTTCAGCTGAATATCACTGTACTGCTCTGCATGCATCAGAGCCTGTGTGGAAAAATAAGCCTGCTGTATATATGCATGTGTGTGTGTGTGTGTGTGTGTGTGTGTGTGTGTCAGCATGCTAATGTTACAGAAAATTAGAACGGAAGATAAGAGGAAGTGTGAGTGAAAATATGTTTTTATCCTCTCCCATGGCATTCTCTCATCAGAGTCACGAGGCAGTCACCTGGAATGGTTTTCAGATCACAGATATGCCTGGTCAAGAGT
>JAQQAE010005320.1:0-17758 GCA_029823295.1 Pseudamia nigra | reverse complement strand
GAAGAAACTAGAATATAAGACATGTTTTCAGTTATTTCACACTTTAAGTACATACATAATTCCATATGTGTTCATTCATAGTTCTGATGCCTTCTGTGAGAATCTACAACGTAAATAGTCAGGAAAATAAAGGAAACGCATTGAATGAGAAGGTGTGTCAAACTTTTGGCATGTACTATACAAGTTCATTATACCTACTATGCAATGACAATAAACACATTTCTAATCCATTGGATTATGTGATCCCTTTTAGTGACAAAAACTGAAAGCTAATGTAATAATATTCTACAAAATCACACAGCAACAGAGCTCCCTTTCCACTATTCTGGACTGAGATTGGTTCTTAAACGCACCACACTTATCTCTGTCCTCTGTGCCTTTGTTTATATGTGAAACAGCTGATACTGATAAGACATGAAACCTAATTATTTGTTGAATATCTTAATCGCTGCAGTGTTACACCCAACCACAAGTGTCACAAACTATGGAACTGTCAGTATCTACAGGGGGCTGCCTCCAAAGGGAGTCAATCCCCATAGAGTCTCATGTTAAAATGCACAACTTCAGAGTAAATAGACAAATTTCTCCTGCACAAATAGACATGTACAGACTGATACAAACAACAGTGTTGGCCTCAATAGTTTATTTCTACTTCTGTAAACACTGTACAAGGGTGACTTTTATATAACTCGTCTCTTTAGGTGAGCCATAAGTGGATATTTGTGCATGTTTAAGGCCATCAGCACTTTGACAGGTGTGTGTGAGCCAGATGTCTCCACTGTTTCAATTAATCCACCGCAGCTCCCAAACAGTCCAATTTTTTCTTACCTGTCAGTGCCATTTGTGGGCATGCTGAAGTCTGTATAGTGGCGGATATGGACAGTCTCATATCATTCACTGGCTCCACCCTTTCCCTGTACTTATTGTTGACGCATGTAGTTGCAAAAGGTAATTGACTGCTTTGCTGCAAGCTTCGACTGCAAGCTGTTCAGCTGCCACCTCTGTTGCTGGCTTTTTCCTTTCTATGAACCAATTCATGGTGGTGCCGGCTTTACATTGAAACTACAAAGCCAGGGACCACTTGAAATGCCTTTACTGACCACTGGTGGGCCATAGACCACTTGCTGAAAACCCCTGGATTAGAGTGACTGGCAGACCACCCCGAGGTTCCCTGTTTGAGCTTTCAAACTCCTCTTCAGAAATCCATGGGAGGGTCTGCCCATCTTTTATATACAGTCTATGGTCACACCTCTGCCATGTGGGAGTGAAAGCTGAGGCCAAGACAGCACTAGTTGCCATGGTAACAGTCAACACTGTTGGACTTGGTGGAGTTTGGACTCCAAGTGCCTTTGTAGACTTTTGAGAAGTCTCTCAAAACACACTTGAACTGCATGCCGCTGCCTGTCTGCTTCCAATCTTTCAAAAAATGTAGACACACACAAGCATTCTAAGCCACCTGCCAGCATTTTCAACATCTGCAACTATATTTCATGCATTTCATATACGTATGTGTGCAAAAATTGAACATATCCAACAAAGTGACATACTTTAAGGGCCACATTCTTCACACCTACTTGCCCTGACTGCTCCGACCTCACTGCTGATGGAGTGGCAGTTTGAAGAGTCCCAGCATTTCTCCTCCGTTTCCAACCGTTGGAGCTGCTGTGTTTGGGGGCCCTGAGGCTTAACACTGTCTCCATTATGCTTAACCATTTCCAGCCCCACCTTAGGACTGCCAATAGCCCCAGCGGTCCATAAATGCAGGGGGTTCCAGTAGAGAAAGTCCTTTCCCTTCAAATCCCCATGCTCCTGTTTTCCAGGCCAGACTCAGGAAATCGGTGGGTCTCACTGGGCTGAGCTGGGTGGATGGTATTTGGCCCTCTTCTGCAGAGGGTTAAAAGCATTATTCTCCCTGTGTATTCTGCTTGGGATGAGTGCAGTTTAATCCTAACTTCCCTGTAGCTCTGACCTGCTGCTCCCAACTGAGTTTCCCACTATAGTACAAAACAATACAAAGTCCCCCTGCAAGTTGAGACCTTGCTGGCTGCTTTATCCACTCACCCCCGGGGGCAGAGCCATGTAGCTGTGTGGGCACTCCAAGCTTAACCTGATATCACGGCTCAAGTCAAAAGTAAGCACCGCTGAAGAATGATGGGGGAATAGTACGCCGGCATCGGACTCTGTCTCTCAAGTTTCAGACAATAGAAGTATCAAACAAATCATTCCAGTCTCGCCTTTTGGCAAAACAGTGGGGGAGGCAAGAAATGGGACACAAACGATGAGCAAATATTAGACACTGAAAACAGAAAGAAAAGGTGGAAATCTGAGAAATGAAGACGTGTGCTGGTTGGTTTCAGGGGGAGTAAAGTGAGATGTGGAAGTGCTTTCACTTCCAGACAAAGCGATGAGTGTTAAGGAGTCATGCTTTTCTTATAAAACCTGCCCCACGTCACAGTAGACCAAAATACTGCAGATACAGACACCATGTATCCTGCAGCCACAACGGGTCAAATCTGTCGGAATTCGAGCTGCCGTGGCCAAGATACGTAAAAAACCGGCACGGCTCATATTGCAAGACTAAACGAGCGGAGATATGCTTGGTTAAAAGAGAAGAACATATGAAAGGAAACAGGCTCAGTCAAAAACAAGCATGAGATAACAGGAAAAGGGGCAGCTGACAAGAAGTCCATCTATTTTAGGTGCAATGTGACAAAGTATTATTCTGTTTATTATTATAGCAGGGGGGGTTTCCACTTTGAAATGACCTTCACAGGTGGTCCCAGCTCAATATCTCCTGCTCCATTTTTTTCCTTAATATCGTAAAAACGCCCCCCCCCATACACCCCTCACATCCTACAATGTTCAGATAAATACACAAGCTTCAACATGGCCAACAATAGATGCTGCTGAAGATACTGCACTGCTTTGTTTTTTTCTCTGATTATTTGGTTCCTTTGTTTTTTATTTTGTTCTTTTTTTTATGATTTATTTTCTTATTTTGTTTATATTCTTGCTCAGTGCTCACTTTTGGTAATTTTCTTGTTTATTTCTTTCATGTTCTCTGTTTTGCCTCATTTTGTTCATTATTTTGTTCATTTTCCTTCTCAGTATGTTAATTTTTATTTGTTTACTTGATTATTTTGTTCCTTATTTCATCATTTTCTTGATTACTCTGTTCATTTTTGGGAATTTTATTTATTTGTTTCTTTTCTTTTTTGTGCCTCATTTTGTCCATTTTCCCAGTTTGTTTGGTTTTTTTCATTGTTACTTGATTATTGTATTCATTTTGTTTCTCATTTTGTTCATTTTCTCTATTATTTTGGTTCTTATTTTGCCTATTTTCTTGCTTATATTTTTCATTTTGTTCCTTATTTTGTTATTCTCTTGATAATTTGGTTCATTTTGTTGATTTATTTATCATTTTGTGTCTTATTTCATTTATTTTCTTGATTACTTGAATTTTCTTATTCATTTTGTATTTCTTTGTTTTGCCTCATTTTGTCCATTTTCCCATTTTGTTTGTTTGCATTGTTACTTGATTATTACTTTCATTTTGTTTCTTATTTTGTTCATTTTCTTGATTGTTTTGTATCTTATTTTCTTGATTATTTTTTCATTTTGTCTCTTATTTCATTCATTTTCTTGATTATTTTGTTCATTTTGTTCCTTATTTTGTTATTTGCTTAATAATTTGGTTCATTTTGTTGATTTTTTTTGATAATTTCATTTCATTTCATTTATTTTCTTGATTACTTTCTTAATTTTAGGGAATTTTCTGATTTATTTTGTTTTTCTTTGTTTTGCCTCATTTTGTTCATTTTCCCAGTTTGTTTGTTTTTTTATTTTTACTTGGATGATTATTTTATTAATTTCTTTTCCTCAGTTACATCATTGGGTAATTTTCTCGTTTATTTCTTTCATTTTTCTTTCCCTGACCACCTGTTTATTGCTTGGGTTTTTGTCTTAAATATGTAATTTCTGTAAGTTTTATTCTTCGGTCTATCTGAAATGGGATATGACATACTCAAGACACTTCAGTTTTCACATTAAAAGCACAAAGCCTATTCTTTCTTAAATCCACATGCTCAGATTTGTACCCACTTGTTTTTGATCCAACACAGAGGCTTGTAAAAATTCTGAACATGTATAAATCTAGGGGGGAAAAGCGAGATTGCATTACTCATACCTTATTCAACCCTGCACTGAATAACTGGTGATTGCTGGTTTTAAAGGGTGATTTTACATAACACCTGGCCGGAACAATGGGAGTCATGGGAACAGCTGGTAGATCCACTAATAACAAACAGGTGCCAGGAACCCCAATGCAAGAAAAACAGGAAGCCATGTTTGTATTTGTTTTGTTAGTCTGCCCAAATCCAAAGGGTCATATGTGTGTGTGGAAAGTCAATAAAGAGTAGTGGAGTCACATGTCAGAGGGGTTAGACCTGCGGTGTATACAACCAGGATGACACTATCCTCCTGTTTGGACTCTTACAGTGGAAACAGGGATGGGTTGGTCTGATTAACTCACTGCTGAAAGTCTTTACAACCTGTGGGAAGAGCAGCAATAAGGAGACAATGAGTCCAAATTACAAAACCAGACCATCTCCAGAGAACTCTTCAGTCACTGTTGGCTCCACTGACAAAAAAATGAACATCTTTTCCCCTTTGGTATTTTCCATCTTAATCTTAGACTGAGGAGCAACTGCACCTGGAGAAGTTGAAGTCGTTCACATGGCTGTAAAAAAAAGAGAGGAGAGTGAAAACCACCGCATCTGCATCCCTCATTTGACAGTGACCCCTGTGGCAACATTACATAATGTTTAGCCCAACATAACATATTGTGAGAGTATGATACGATCCAAAGCAGATCACTACATGGGAGAAGAACATAAAGAGCTAACTTTCAAGTTTGGATAGTACCTGACCTGTATGAGGATCAAGCCCGAGGTGAAAGGTCAGGGCGGTCGCTGGTTGTGAACAGGTTGTATGTGTCTGTGTCATCCAGTCTGTGTTTGTTGCTCTATCTCTACTCTTTTGTCTCTCCTCTGTCCACTAACTCTTGGGTTTTCAACAGATTTTGATTCAGGGACAACACTTCTGACTGAGAAGAAACCTGAGGACCACTGCTTTTCAGTATTCAGTAGTCGAGGCAGACAGCCACCTGCCCAGAACCCCGGTGCTGCTGGAGGCCTGCCCGCCATTGCCCTCAACTACAATGTTTGCATGTAGACAGGAGCTGTTGTATTGACATGTTCATGTGCAATCTGCAACTTCACCACTAGATGTCACTAAATATTCCACACTGAACCTTGAAATCAGCACTGTGGTACTTTTGTTTGTACAGTCGGCACTGCATCATTTCCTACTTATTCCAACTTGCAAAACCTCATGACATTGTGGTGTTTAGAAAGGTTTAACCTTAAAGCAGAGGTCACTTTTAAACAGGTTTAAACAGATGTTTTTTTTCTGTTAAGAACTCGCATTGGCTGTGTGCTCTTTACACTTTAAGGTTAAAGCTGCACTTGATATTTTTATATCAACAACAGATCCGATAAGGACCTGCTACCATTACAAACTTCAACCCCAACTGTTGTAAGAGTAAATAAGTCACTGTTTGCTCATATTATGTTACAGCTTATGGTCTTGCCCCAGGTACAACTAAATTCTTACAATAGTGTGGATGCAATGCATTGGAGTTACAGCAGTGCTCCTTTAAAACATAACTAATAAATCACAAATAAAATCATTGCTGCACTGCAGAAATACAGTGTATGTGGCAAAAAAATCCATCACCCTCTTAAAACAAGTCACCAAAAATCAATCTTAACAGCCGACATTTGTTACATAGGTTTGATCCTGCTGTCAGCAGCACATTCAGGATACTCTGCTTTCTTCAATGACACACTCTCATGTAAGGAGAGAGATAATTAACTAATGGCTGACTCACTTCCCTTTCAGTCAGCACTAGTGAGGCCTTTCAGCAGATAATGTCTGTTAATGGTCATTTCAATAGTCCTGCCTCTACAGTGACAACGTAAGCTGAACTTTCCTCTAATACCGCTTAAAACCACCTCTCAGAGACTAACGATGAGTGACAGCTGACAATGCAGGGCGCTGTTTGACCCACAAGATTGGGCTAAGTCAAGGGGTCTGCAACCTTCACAATGCAAAGAGCTGTTTGTGGACAGAAAGACAAAAAAATATATGTCTAGAGCTGCAAAAATATTGAAACCCTTTATGAGCCACATGACAGATGATACATGTTTTTCTTCATTTTTTTCCCCATTTGTTCATGTTGTTGAAATTTTTATTCATTTTATTTTCTTTTTTTCTCATTTTTTTATATGTACTTCATGCATTATTTCATTCATTTTAGTGCAATTTGTTCATCTCGGTGATGATTTTGTTCAGTTTTGTGTGAACAAAATCACTTTCATTAATTTTCTTGTTTTGGTTATTTCATACCATTTCTGTTTTTTTAAAAAAAATCATTTTCTAGATTATTTTGTTCATTCGTGTTCATTTTTCATTAAGTTGACTTACAGTTTTGGTCATTTTTGCCTATTTTTGTCAGTTTTCTTCAGCATTTTGTTCATTTCCTGGATTATTTTGTTGAGATTTGCCTTAAGCATGTTCACTTTTGTTCACTTGTTGGTTTTGTTTAATGATATGATTATTTTATTCAGTACAGTTTAAATCTTTTATTTTCTTATCTTTTATCTTTGCTCATTTTGTGGAGTATTTTCTTCAGTTTTGTCTGAATTTTTGTTCATTTTTTTTGCTTTTCTTTTTTGTTTTGGTTGATTTAGTATTTATTTTGTTCATTTTGATTTATTGTAAAGTGTTACTTCCATCACTCGACAAAGGCACAGGAGTCATTAGAGAGAGGCCGAACAGCCACATGTAGTCACAGGTTGCAGGCCCCTGACCTAAGTATTCACTAGAGCAGCTTGAGGAGTTACTTTCTGTGACCAGAGCAGCAAAAAGGCTAATCCCGTTGAAGAAAACCTAAATAATCCCTGCATTGACATCACACTTTATTTTTATTTAAAACGATAAACTGAGAAAAAAATAAAGCCAAGACCTAATCAAACAATACAATCAGGCATTGCATCATTTATAAATAGCGTATAAACAAGAAAAATGTTCAATAACCTAAGAAAGCATATAATTCTCACAGAGCTTCAGGGGAATAACATGGACTGTAACTGTACTAATAAACATCATACAGTATGTTTACAAATCACTGCTGTTTCGCTGAACTTACTTTTCATGCATAACACATTCACACTCACAGAACCGTTTCTGCACATGAATTTGCTTGTTTTGTTCTCCTCATCGTGAGATCTGCAGATAGAAGGGGGTAAATAAAAATGCCTATCACAACTGGACATCCAACTGCCATGAAATTCACAATAACAGAGAAATGGGCAAGAATAACTTTGCTGTAACTTATGAGTGAAGGGCACAGTTAGAGAGTATGACATGTTCTCTGCTGATTATAATAAACAGATTGATGGTTTGAGCTACATTTTTTAGATAAAAAGTGCTTCCCTGTGCTTCAAACATAGGCAGTCCTCTTAAAGCGGCATTGTTTGGTGCCGACTTGTTGAAACCCCTCCACAGTTGGGGGCAGGCCATTATGCGGGGACCAGGGGACATCTGTAGGTATGTTCACTGGCAGCCAGACCCACCACAAAAGGTTCTTTCTTATAGCATTTAAGGGCTTTGGGACCAGGGGAGATGGATAGAAAGGAAGTATGTGGGTTGTCAACATTGGAGTGTTGCTCTTGCCTCACATGCTGAGGCCAAAATTGGCAAGGTGTGAATGCAGTTCAGACAAACTCAAGGTAATTGTATAGGATCAAGTGGCAGTACTTTTTTAAAAGTGGCAGCAGAGAGAAAGGAACGATGAGGACTGATAAAGCATGCCTTCAATCGCTGCCTGCCTCTGTTTTATATTCATTCCTTCAATTGTCACTGCTTCTCCACCTTCTGCCTCTCTGGGAAGTAATAAGAGGCATGTGAGACTGAGCAGAGAGCGAGCTCATTAAAACAGCCAGTGCTGGAGCCCCTTCCCGAGGCGAACATGCACAACGCAGGTGTTAGATGCAACCATAACCCATGCATCCACTAACGTGACATCAGTACAGTAATGCATCACACAGGATACTACAAATTGCCTGAAACACTAAAAATGTACAACAATTAGGGCATTTGTACAATAATTCTGGCCTCTTGACAATGTATGATTGACAACACCAAATCGTTTTATCGCAGAGCAAGATTCATCAGCGATATATCAGTCTAGATCTTTTCCAAATCTAGGACTGCACACTTTGTTCATTTTGTAGATAGTTTATTCATTCCCTTGATTATTTTGTTCATTTGTTAATTTAATTTATGATCTTAATCTATTTTGTTCATTCTTGTTGTTATGTGGTTGATTTTTTTATTATTTCTGTTCTCTGTAAGGACCACTTTGTTAATTTTTGTTCATTTTCTTGATAAACGTATTCATTTTTATACATTTTTTGGATATTTTGTAGATGATATTGTTTTGTTGATTCAAAGCTTTTTTTATTCATTCTTATCCATCCATCTATTTTCTACCCCTTAATCCTCGTGAGGGTCGGGGGGTGGGGGGGATGCTGGAGCCAATCCCAGCTGACTTGAGCGAAGGCAGGGTTCACCCTGGGTGAGTCGCCAGTTCATCGCAGGGCTGACACATAGAGACAGACAACCATTCACACTCACATTCACGCCTATGGACAATTTAGAGTGACCAATTCACCGAACCCCCTAGTGCATGTTTTTGGTTGTGGGAGGAAGCCGGAGTACCTGGAGAGAACCCACGTAGACACGGGATTCATTCTTATACATAATATTATCCTTTACTAAAAACAAAAGTGATAGGACATTTGGATTTTGTGTTTGAATCCACCAAATTTCTTTTATTCTTAAAACAAAAATATAGGAAAACTGGGAAAACATCAAAACATTGAGTCGTACATGCTAATTTAACTTAGAATACAGTCATTTTAAGCTTCTGGTATGATACGCACAGTTTATGGCAGCGCTGTTAAAGAAATAATTATGCTCAAAATTTCTTTTGTCTGAATTAGTGGGACATGGTACATTATGGCATAACTAAAGCATAAACTAAAGCTAACTTTCTGTTAGCTTAGGCGTGATTTCTCTAGCTAACAAATACTAATGCTAGCCTCTGCGAAAAGAAGGAAATTAAATGAATGTCCACTTTAAAACCATCAAACTTCCAACTTCCAACAGGAGACGGCACAGAACTTCTACAAAATAGTAAATGCAAAAGTGAGACTAGATAAAATCAAAGAACACAAAACAAGTGCCAAAATGACCGCAGGGGCTAGTGGACAATATTCAAACATGAAATCGGCTGCTATGTGGTAATAAGAAAAGCAACAACTCCATTAAAATGGACAGTCCTACATAAATTTATATACTATCTGAGCAGTGACACAGCTTTGGCTTATAAGGCACACTTAAAGGTTTTGCTAGGCCCCCCACATTGATCCTGTAGCCTACACTATATTGTACATGGCAGGTGGGTGTAAAGTTTTGTTTCAGAAATGGTTTTATTGAGAGCTGCCCTCCGAGGAAGTACATTTTCATTTTTTTAAAAAAGGTGTGTACTTCACCTGTCTACTCCGCAGTAAGGGAACAGTAAAAACTACATTTACCATGTGGGAACATCTGTTTCTGGAGTTTAAAGAAACACAATACGAGCTGTCACTGTAAACTGGGTTATATAAGGCCCTTATTCTGAAGATTTGAAGTGAATGGGTATTACAGCTGCTGTCTATTCCTACAATACCAAGTAGACTTGAGCAATAGTGACCTCATCATTGACCATTGTTCACAGCTGTATGTGTGTGTGTGTGTGTGTTTTCTCAGTGTCAATGGAACATTTTTATAGGACCCAGGAAAGTGTGCTGCATCAGCACCACAGAAACCACTTAGTGGCAGCACAGTGGATTCAATATCATACATGTGGGACTAAAAGACTAATATTTTTCAGCTCTGTTAAAGCGAATGCCAAGTGATCCTGAAACTTTTGCTCACAATGTAAAGAATGTATTAAGACAATGGAGGAACATAAAAAGGGTGTAGCAGCAATTATTGTTGTGGAGAATAATAACTGTTGCCTGTTCCCTCTCAGCTGGGCAGCTGTATTACATTTACCACACATTATTTTAGGAGCCAGTGCTGAGACAGAGGGGCTTTGAAAGCTTTGCCAGGAGCTCTTCAAAGAGGAGAGGAAAAACCGTCCGGTTTCTGGTGCCTGTTCAGCTTCCGCTTTGGGTTCGGGTGCGAGCTGGGATTGTTGGTGCTGACATAGAGACAAAAAGGAGGCTGTTTTAAAGCCACGATGAGTCTCATAAAAATAGTTTATGATTTGCTAATGTGCATGTTCAACATCGGACTGTCAATTTGAGGCAACAAACACAGATGCATTTTTGGAGTGACTATCTGCACAAGAAAACTGATTCTCTGCAATATACTTTACCCATTTTCAATGACATCACAGCACTAGTGTCCAGCTCTATCTCCTCACTTAGCCCTTAATTCCCTTTGACACAAACACACACCCTTTGCCACTTCCACAAAAACACTTAACACTGCAGCACAAGCTGGTCATTACAAAAAAAGTCACCCCATCTGTAAAGCGAAAACACAAGGTGTGTTTTACTCCCTCAGGCATATGCTGATTACACACTCTACACTAATGCAATGATTATCCACACTCTATCCAATTTCCTCCGGTGTGTGTCTGCCTGTATACATGTGTGTACGTGTATATGTGTGTGTGTGTGTGTGTGTGTGTGCGTGTCCGGCCTGTAAACCACAGACCGCACACAGCACACAGAGATGACATCACCTTACAGCGATTAGTCTGTTAGCTCAAACTGAAACACAACAGACGGCTGCAGAGCATCATTCAGCAAGGCTGCTGTATAACTTTTATTGAAGTGTCTAAATGGGAAAACACCACACACCGAAGAACTAAGATAACTTTTAACTGGTTTTCAGTTTATTTGCATTGTTTTCTTCGTTTACCACATGGTGATGTCATCTCTGTGTTCAATGTGTATGATGTAGACAGGTGGATTAAGAGCCATCTAAAACGCATGGGAGGTAATTGCTCTGGACTGGACTCGAGCCAGATCTTACCCAGACATGATGACAGACATAATGGGCACAGGAGTTTCAGAGTTCACACGCGCACACACACACACACACACCCACATAGTCTCAGGATTTCATTTTTACAGCAGCCTCTATCAGATTTGCCAAATTGCATTAGCTTGTTAAAAAGACGCAGAAGCATCATCTTGTCTGTCTGTTGAGCCTCTGAACCTGTGAACTTGTGGTGATAAAGATTCCCACCACGTCACAGCCCATTGGTCACCAGGAATCTAATGGCTCTGCAGTAACAAGGTCATAACGCTTCCTTGAATATGCCTAACTGTTCTGAAAGAAGAGGATAAGATAGTGTCCATATGATCTGGTGCCTGCAAGACTGCAACTTATTAATTGCCCGACTTAAGTCACGTGATAACCTATGTAGAAAATGTAAAAATGAGGGGGAAAAAAAAGCTGTCAGGATGTGAGCTGCGTTTTTAAAAATAAGAAAAGAAGGGTCAAAATCAGTGAGGCAAAACTAACGTGTTGACGGTTTGTCCCCATTTTTACTGTAGGTCAATGTGTGCTCCAGTTGTACTCAGTTGGAATTTCTAAGCTCCTAGTCAGAAATATCAGCTGGAAAACCCCTCGGGGCTAGAATTTCAACTCTGAAAGACGGAGCAACTTCAGCAACTTTGTTAAACAATTTGAGGTGGCCGCTATTCACATCTCTGGTCATTTTATTGTTTATAGAAGTTCTGTTTTCTCATGTGAGGTCAGCCATACACACTGTACTGTTCAATTATCATCTGTGGACATGCTGCTGCACTGTTTGTACGTGTAAAATACCATGTGCAGTGTTATCAGGTAGAGTCAGGGGACTACATATTTGTTTGGAATTTGTCTATACTGCGAAAGAACATGCGATTCTGCATGTGTTCATGTTTTTTCAGCTTCAATTCAATTTCGGTCATGTCTCTAAAACAATGTGCCCACAATTTGCAGATTTTGGATTCTCCAAGCTGTCTTGTTTAATCCTGACATTGATCACAAATTGTAAAACTCATGAGTAATCCTTTTTCTCTAGTTTTTATTCATGGCATATTAAAATGAGGTTATGTGATCATGTTGGTTTGTCTGTTTGCTAGCAGGATTACACAAAAACTACTGGACGGATTTGGATGAAATTTTCACCCTTGGGCCAAGAATGAGCCCATTAAAGTTTGGAGATGATCCAGGTCAAAATGTGGATTCTGGATCAATTTTTCACTTTCTTTAACATTGCGAGATAGGGCCATGCATCAAAATCCATCCAGTAGTTTTTGTGTAATCCTGACGAACACAAAAACAAACAAACATGATCACATAACTTTTGGGGCGAACAACAGCCTTGGCGGAGGTATGCCCTCTAGTTTTAGATATTTTTGGTCTGTTAACATGCAGTACTGCTTCTTTGTTTCCTTTATTGTGTTAGAAGTGGTTTGTTGACAAGGATGGCTAAGTAGCTATAGCTAGTAGTCCCATATACATTGTATTAGTGGCATTATTCTTTAAATGTAGTGATGTTTCTATATATTGTCCTTGATCTACAAAAAAGCAACCTAAGCTCTGAAATGTTACACGATGGCCAGTCTTACCAGTCACATCACATGATGCACATAAGTCATAATTAATGCTCGACCTTCAACATGACGGTGTTCCATGAAATAACTTCTCTCTCAAGGCTCGTTGAATAATCAGGAAGAGTGGAGAGTTGCCCTTGGGCCCCTGACCATCAGAGGCCCAGAAGATGCAGGTTTACTGAGTGTAATTCCTTTGATATGTTGTGTAGAATCACACAGACACATGAATGTAGATTATGAGACTAAATGAGCCATAAGTAAATTTGTCTGTCTAATCAATTTAGTAAATAAATGACCCAGAAAAAATGGGTCAGTCTTTGGGCAAAATATAATGACGTTTGTTGTGGTGGACGCTGTGTGCACAGGATACACAACATAGAGTATCAGGGATCAATGCAAATCTATTTGGACTGCAAACACAGGAAATGGGATGATTTTAAAACACACAGCAGTGTGGACATGTCATGTAGACCGTAATTCCTCTATTCTTGTAAATGTATTGACGGATGGAGAAAAGAGGCAGCTTGGACAAAGCAGTGCTAAAAGACAGTCGGGGACAGAGACGGCTCCAGACGGCGGCCCCTGAGAGATGGATCACAGATGTCTGACCCAGGGGTCGATTCAGTTAGTTATAAAACAAAAGACTTACCTTCTTCTATCGTTTTTTTTACTCTTTTCCTCTCTCCCTTTTAATCTCTGTGTTCTTTTTAAAACTTATTTTCCTTCATGCCGGCTCCCGGTCTCCTTCCACTATTATTACCCTGCATGACTTTCTTTTCTCGTGCCTGTGTTTACTTCCCTCTCAGTGTAATCCCTGCTGTCCTCACATGGCAAATACCACTTAGCTGCCGCAGGCTGCCCCAAATGACAACAGCAAACAAAGAAATGCCTCCATTCCCTGCATTCTTTTTTTTTCCAAAAACGTGACCTAAAGCGAGTATGTTATTTAGAAAGTGGATTCAGCGATAAATGACGAGTGAAAGAAAAAAATAATACGAAAGACAATCAAATGACACCAGAAAGCTGGAAAAATAAAACAGTGGCACACTGTCACTTAAAAAATAGAACTACTTTGACTGCAGCAAAACCTTTAAAACCACACGGAGGACAAGTTTCTTATAAAAATAAATGAAGTTTACACAGAGGAAACGTTACAGGAGGTCGAGCTGACTCTGAGGTGAACCTGAAACTGCTTCAGTGTTTATTTAACCAGAGCCATGTTGGAGCTGATCATACCTGAGATTGAATCAAACAGGATGCATCTGTTGACAAGCCTGTGGCTGGGAAAACTAGCCCAGCAAATTCCGCTTAAAATTCAATTAAGCCCGTTTTTATCAGCTGGGTATAACAGCCTGTGCTTTGGGGTGTATTGTTTGATGTTATTTAAAATTGCATCAGTGAATAAAGCCCAACTGTGTTCTTCTAATTTATATGAATGCTTTGATTTCAACAGAAACATCATCAAACTTAAATGGTTCATATTGCATTTGTGTGGTCCCACAGGTGCTGTGATTATATCCAAGCCCAGGTGAACTGAAGTCACACTCACCTGGAGAGGGTACACCCTACAAATCAACTCACAGCTGCACACACCATTACGCAGACTTCTGTTTAGTGACCACTGGACTTTTGGCTCACACTGAGAGAACATTAGCGAAGACATTCACTCAGACGTCCCTAAAACACTACCAAAATAAAAAGAAAAGAGCAGCTACTGTAACTACAGTAAGAAGTGAACAGGATTAGGTCAAACCAATGACCTGCCCTATATTTAGCATGACTCATCTCTATTAAAACTAGTAATGCAGGACACAGAACTGGCCAGAGCCAATGATCCTGCTGTGTTTTGGCTAAAAGGCTATGATAATGACCAGTGATGGCCTGCCAGTCCAAACCCAAATTAGGTTTCCATGGTGCGGGAGTAACCAGGTCCCAAACAGAGGGAATCAGATCTCTGGTTGCGAGCAAAAGGTCTTAATCTTCACTCTCTTTAACTAGAGGGCACTCAGAGAGCACATACCCCCGCCAAGGCTGCTGTTCTTCTTGGCCAGCCAAGGAGGTTAGGTATTCACGCTGGTTTGTCTGTTAGCAGGATATGCAAAAACTACTGGAAAGATTTTGACGAATGGCCCCATCTTTTAATGTTGAAGAAAGTGAAAAATTAATCCTGCATCCTGACATAACCTCCTTGAGCTAATGAGCAGAAGTGACACAAGAATATAACAGGAGCAGTGTTGAGTAAATACAGTATTACTGAAACTCAAATCTTCATGGTCATAGTTAAAATTACACAGAACATCCTGCATTCACAGGATTCTATCAAAAGATCTTCCCTAGCTCCAGCAAGATTGGAAGAGGTGGTAACAGTCATCAACGTGGCACAGGACGACAGCACCTAATGTGAGTGCACCCCAAGAATGGGAAACGCAATGGCCCTTCTATGAGCTGCAGTGATTTACGGTAATGGTGAAAAAGCATGGATTGCATAAAGGAGACTGACATCATCTATGGGTTTTCAGGCTTTGGAAGCATCGCGTTTGAAGTGACTGCATTAGGGCAAAGGGGTGGAGTTAGGGAGGCATGAGGGGAGCTGGCTGAGCTCAATGCTCCTGAGCGGATACAACAGTTAACATTAACTAATATTTGCATGGGAGAGTAAGCTGTTAATCACACCAGCCAATCTACACCTACACAGCAGACATCAAAGATTTCCCTTTGCCCTAAAATATTATTAATGAATGAATCACTTAAAGATGGACCAGAACACTTAAAAAGGTCCAAATAAAATGAACGAGTCCAGTTTGACTTCTGGGAAAAAATGTACTCATGAAGTATATCTAGTGAGAAGTTCGCAGTCTGTTTCAGAGTCAGCATCTAGTGGCTGTCAGTAATATACAGTGGCGTCACACTTAAAGATAGTTCACACTGTCTTCATTTTCAAGCTGCAACTGCTGTGCAAAATAAACATTTAGTCATGTTACAAAAGGCAGATTTTTTTTGTATTTTTTCAATTGTTATTCGATTATTTACTTAATATGTTTGCTGCTTCCAGGGCTATAGCTTATCAAATTTGTACATTTGTGGCTTGTCTTTTTCTTTATTTTCCTACAAGTACAGTAGCACAGTAGTTCATCAAATTGACAGCTTTGTCTTAATCAAAGTTCATCTTGGAAAGAACTTCAGATTTTATGACTTCACTGTTTAAATAAACAAGCACTGATCAGAAGTTGAAAGAAACACAATGAGCAATCTGTTATCTCTGTAATTCTGCTCTGAAGTTTTTCCATGACATAACACACTATGATGCAGGCTTATCACAGATTACACACAGGCTGCCTATTGTAGCAGGTTATAACCATTGATCATTTGAATACAGCTGAAAGGCTGAAATGCAGACTGACTCCACTTACAACTTAATATGCAAACATGGCTGTTACAACATGAGCTGATAAGAAAAAAGGATGAATGGAGATGCAGCGCTGACTGAGACAAACTGAGCACATGCAAAGTTTAAAAGTTGCTTGGGCACTAGATAAAAAAGAACGCTGGAGGCCATGCAGCTGCAGAACCCACCGTCTGTCTGCTGTGCATTCCCCTGAGACTGACCCCCTGCTCGCCACAAAGGAACAAAACCCACTGCTGAATTTTTCTCCTCATTTCACCCGACAGGAGAGTCCTGCCCCCTGCTTCAGCCTCCCTCCAAAAGTCATTCACTTCTTTCGATGTGTCTTCCTCTTAAGGGGAGGGCAATGCTCCACACAAGCCCACAGCTAGCCCTCTATTGACAGAGAGCACAAGAGGGTGAGGGCTTTGTTATTTGAGGACCCCACCCTGCCTTTTTCCCAGTAAACAGCAGGCAGGAGAGTTACTGGAAGCAGATGTACCCCCGGGAGAGGCTCATCTCCTGGAGCCGCAGGGGACGCAGAGAATCGGACTGAAAAAAGTGACCAGGGGAGAGAAGAATAGAGAGAGAGAAAGGGTGATTAGCTTCAGTGCTGCCTAATCTAATTAGTTTGCGTGACTGCCCTGCAGTGCAGCACAGTGAGGGGGATATACTGTATGTACAGATCACAGATAAGTATCATTCAGAGTTGTTGAGAGTAAAGGTCATGGTGTAAAAGCTGTTGGACATTGGTGCACATTTATTGTTGGTATCATGAAAAGTCACAAGCATTGATCTAAACAGAAATGCAACAAGGTGATCAAGAAATCATGAATTTATGGTGCATTCCATATACCTTGGAACTCAGAGGTCAGAACCAGGAGTGACATAAACTCCAAACGCATCGAGTTCCAGCTGCAAAGTCGGAAAAATATGGATGTGTACTGGAAAGCTGGCTCATTCAGAGCGTAGACTACTTTCAAACACACGCATTCTACAAGACAGCAACTGTATGTGGCAGGTTGCACATATGAACAGCATAGTAACAGGCAATGGTTAAAA
This sequence comes from Pseudamia nigra, assembly GCA_029823295.1. Classification (NCBI taxonomy): domain Eukaryota; kingdom Metazoa; phylum Chordata; class Actinopteri; order Kurtiformes; family Apogonidae; genus Pseudamia; species Pseudamia nigra. The sequence goes on along the minus strand of JAQQAE010005320.1, from coordinate 526 downwards.
AATGAAAGGCACTACAGTGGAACCTCGGACAACGACAGCTTCTGACAACGTAAAATTCGAATACCGACGGAAAAAACTGCAAAAAAAAATGGAACCTCATAACAACGAATTATGCGGACAACGACGCCCAGGTCACACCTGCATCACTTCCGGGTCTTGGCGAGAATGACCCCAAAGTCAGAGCGCTAGCCGCTAACACTGGCTGCTAACGCTAACGTTAGCCACTAACGCTAGGGAGGCTAGCGGGTCACGCCTGCGTCACTTCCGGGTCTCGGCGAGAATGACCCGGAAGTCAGAGCGCTAGCCGCTAACACTAGCTGCTAACGCTAGCTGCTAATGCTAACGCTAGCTGCTAATGCTAACGCTAGCCGCTAATGCTAGGGAGGCTAGCGGGTCACGTATGCGTCACTTCTGGGTAGCGAAAATAACACTAGCCGCTAGCGCTATTTTCATTCATTCTGAAACGGAATGAATGAAATTAGATCTAAAAATGATTTAGAATGTATTCTTACCTTGGCTTATGACT
>JAQQAE010005319.1:0-17762 GCA_029823295.1 Pseudamia nigra | reverse complement strand
CCCTGTGTTTTTTTTTTTTTGTTTTGTTTTCACATTTGAAGTGTAAATCTCATACACATTAGTTGTACATTTATTTACAGTAAAAAAACAAATATTACAGATTAACTGTCCACAACTAGTTCAGATCAGACTACTGTGTGTTATGTGTTTTTTTTTTTTTTTTTCTGACAATGAGATGTCTGATGAATAGGTCATCTGTTTAGTGAGTGAGATTTCCTTGGACGTTTTTCTGCCACTTTGTACAACTTTTTATTTTCCCAAGCCACACCCATGGAATACACACTATATGGACCAAGACCATAATTTGCAGCCCACACAAACTGCGGTCCCCGTTTAATTATGGAAGTCTGTTCCTGTTTGGTTGTATGCCCTTCGTCCTATGTATGTGCTTTGTGTTTGTGTGTGTGTGTGTGTCTGTGTGTATGTTTGTTCCACCTCTAGGTTCCTGTTCCAGACGTGATTTCATTCATAATCTGTGTCCTCTGTCTTGTTCTTTTTCTGTCGGATTCCTGTCGTGTGTAATGTGTGCTTTGTTCCACATGAAGACCGCAGCCGGAGTGCGAGCGCGCCTATGCTAGGTACAGTATAGTCGACAGGTCCTAATAGGGCTGCAGTAGCTCTGAGCAAAATGAAGGACGCTCCTCTGTATGTCTCATTACTTTTGAAACTACAGCTCACAGTGTGTCAATCCCTCCACAACCCAGGGCGTCTACAGGTCATTAAAAACACTGAAGAGGCTTAAATGTAATAAATATAAGGTCTTACAAGTGATTAAATAAAATAGATTTTCCTGGCCTTTCTCAAAACAGACCTTTGATCCAATTTAAAGCTAAAACCACCTACTGATATTTGTCTTGTTATTGCATACCGGTACTTACCTGTTAGCTGTTGTAAAATATGGATTTAATTATTTTATGTAATATTTTATTCATGTCTTGGTTAATTTGTCAATTGTTTTAGCCATTTTGTTTTTCTTGATTTTGTCAATTTTTTTTCATTAATTTGGTTCCTTTTTTATTTTGTTGATTTATTGCTTATTTTGTTTGGCTTTATTTTAATGATTTTGTTTAGTTTGGCTCTTTTTTTTGTGAATTTTGTAGAATAATTTTGTCAGATTTGTCCAATTCTGTGAAATAATTCTGTCCATTTTTTGTACCGTATGTGGATTATCTGGGTATTATTTTTATTCCTTTTTACATTTATGTTCATTTTTTAAATCATGTTCTTCATTTAGTTGATTATTCCATTCATATTTGTTAACATTATAAAATAATTATGATCTTTATTTTTAGTCAATTTATGGATTATTCAGATCATTCCTAATTATTTTGTTCCGTATTTGCTCATTTTGTGGCCTATCTTGTTCATTTTTGGGCAATTTATATATATTTTTTTGTTTTAGTTTGTATTCTTGTCCATTTTGTTGCTTTTTGTAAATTTTGTTCTTTCTTTTATTTAGTGCTTATTTGGTTCAGTCCCCATTCCTATACATCTTCTATGATTCACATTTAAAGGCTATAACAGATAAATATGTTAAATGTGCATTCAGTGACAGTAAGCAATAAAGATATTATGTTGAAAACCCAGTCTAAAATTTGATTCAAATCATCTTAAAAAGGTCAAAAATGTCATTGAATTGAAGCTTCTGATACTTGTAGACACCCTGTGACCACACCCCCCCATCACTGGGTCCATTGTGTCCAGTGTTTTCAGTCCAACATACAACTGATCTGTCGTGTATGTTGATTTGCCTGTGTGCCTGCATGTATTTGTTTCCCCCAAAGACAAAACGGCCCCAGTTTAACAGCTACTGTATAACTATTTCATCCTCCCTCTAAAAACATTTCTGTGACCGTTTTCTTTCTGCAACAAACTCTTTTTAGTCTCTGTCATTTGCTCAGAGAACAGAACGACTAATAAGCTTCCAGTTTATGAATCCAAATGTTGTTTTTCAAGTCAGATATCAGCTTTGTGTGATGCATGCATACCACACACACCATCACCTCTGTCATGTGTCTGTTTTCCGTGCCTCTGCTCCGGCCTCATGCAGCAGCTCTGTCTTCACCGATCTGTCGCCTCCACTCCGATCATGATGATGCTAATGTTGTTCTTCACTTGTTTGTGCAGCTGAAATGGAGCGACAGGGTACCGACCATCTGGATCTGGCCGGACTGCCACAGAGGTCGACAAACAGCGACAGCACCCACACGCTCCCCACGACCCCTGAAAGCCGCAAAAAATCCAAAGGGATAAAGAAACTCTTCGGAAAGTGAGTCACTGGAACCTGGAAGAAAATAAAACCACTTCATGCTATAGACTGTCATGTGATAGCATGACAGCATCAAGCCTGTTCAATTACATAATCACAATAGTTTTCTTTTATTTAATTCCCTAGAAGATTTAAGGCCATAGCTGTTGAGTTTTGTGCATTTTATTGATAATTCTGAAATTTTTTAAAATCATTTTGGTGATCATTTTGAGTTAATATGTGGTTCATTTTTGTTCATTTTCAGTTTTTTTGTTCTTTTTGCTAAAAAATCTTGGGGGTTTCTGTATCATTTCTGTTGATTTTGTTCATTTTCTGAATTTTTTTTTCTTTTCTATAGTGATTTAGTTGCAGAAATGCAAATCTCCAGGCCGGGGTAGCAGCCATGCTAAATCAGATATGTATAAAACACCTACACGATACTCAAATTAACAATAAAATAGGATGACAGCTTTTCAAACACAGTGGCCTTAAAACAACAATGGCATTCCTCCTGCACTGCATTCTTTATGATACTTTTAAAATCATTAATGGATATGAATGTTTTTAGCTTAGCTTAGATTTAATTGTCCCTCGCTGATGCCGATATGCCCTGAATGGGGATATAGAAACAGTCACCGTACGTCTGTACCGCCATCCATCCTGACATTTCTACTTAAATCTCTGCAACCACTAGGACCAGAGTGACCAAACTTTACCTTTGGGTACATCTCTTGGGGGGAAGAGGTACCATGGTGACCTTGACCTAATTTGCATGTTTAATTAGGTCACACAGTCATCTATTGACCTAACCACCTTTTGGCCTCTACAGACATAGCCTTTAGAGCTAGGGCTCTGAATTTTTATATGTATCTACTAGGTGCATGGGCACAACCTCCAGTATACCATATGACTTGATCTTGACCTTGAAGGTTGGTAAGGTCTGAAAGTGAATTTGAGAATTTTTCTTTGATGTACATTTTTTGTAAAATACTGCATAAAGCCCTTCGGCAGGGGATTTGCTGATTCACGGCTTTCTTGTTTGCACACATTCAACTGAACCAGAGAAGTCGACTCAATCAGTGTTGGCCACAGTAATCACAATAGCAATAAATCTTGCTACTGTAATTTTTAAGTATTTACGGTATGAATCGTTCATAATTAGGTTATTGTTTATAAATCATCAATAAGCAGTAGTAAAAGAAGTTAAAACATTTTACACATTGAAGGAGGTTGATGATTTGCAGTGAGCAAATCACACAGACCATTAAAGTGATGGTCTGTGTGATTTTGGGATTTGGAAAGACTACTTGATGGATTTGACTAAAGCTAATGATTTTAGATTATGATGTTTACCAAAGACTTAGACATGTATCTTTGAGAATTGTTTTCCTCCTGCAAAAAGAATACACCTCTTCATCAATATAGCTCTGGGAAAAATTAAGAGACCACTGCAAAACTATTAGTTTTTCTACTTGTACTATTTGCTATGAATATTTTTATTTTATTCTTTAGATGACTGACACATTTCTCCCAAATTCCAAATAAATTCAGAGCATTTATTTGCAGAACATGAGAAATGGTCAAAATTTTTTTTTAAATGCAGTATTTTCAGACTCAAATGATACAAAGAAAACAAGTTCATATTCATTTTTAAACAACAGGAAGCTTCTTCAGAACTGAGGATGGGCAGCGAAACTTCTTCAAACCAAATTTCCAGTCCAGTCGACAGAAGGAAAACCACACGCTTTGGACTAATGTTTTAACTTAGGAAGAGTTCAGAAATCAACATATGGTGGAAAAACACTGATTTACGTACTTTCCCTCATTAAATCAGATTTGGTTCAGGTGATCACCTAATTACTACTTCATTAAGTAGAATGAGGTGCCTGTGTTGGAATTCAGCAGACACTGGAATGGAATGACTGTTGTGCATGTAGAGATGCTAATTTCAGAAAAATGTCAGAGTGGTCTCTATTCTTCCCAGGGCTATACGTTTGGCTCAGGTGGTGCCTAGAAATGGTTTCAATGGTTCACGTAAGCCTAATCATTGTAGCAAAATACCTACATTTATTGATGAGTTCTGGCCATTTACAACTGGAAAAGGGAGAAGTAGAAGTGGAAACATGATGTTGTCATACATTTAGTGAATTTTTTTTAATATGTTTATGCTGATATTTTTTACTCCTTAATAGCATGGAGATGCTGGCTAATGGGAAAACACAAGCAACCTAAAATATTTTAATTATAGTCTCTTCATAAATTCTTCTTGGTGTACAGCAGTACCACCCATGTTCATATGGAAATAGTGAAGAAACAGCCCTTAAACTACATATTCACTAAACATGCCTATAATTTGGACATTTGCAGGGATCCAAAGATTGTTTTGGGTAATATTAAGACTGTCGATATTTTTTCAGGCTAAAAAGGAGTCAGTCAACCACGTTCAACCTGGATGACAACCTGCCAGAGGGCGAGTTCAAACGGGGAGGGGTACGAGCCACAGCAGGACCCAGACTGGGCTGGTCCCGTGACCTGCAGCAAGTCAACAAGTAAGTCTGTGCATTCAGCCTAAATAATGAGACACAGAATGTGGTTTCCTTGTTTTCAATCTCTGGAGTACAATGAAATGCAGAGATGGATTTTTAACAAAGCAGCCTTTGTGGGCGGAACAAAGACTTGATGAATGTGCATGAATCTCGCAGCTCCAACTTGTATTGAGGTAGAGAAAAGCTATTATCTAGAGCTGGGCATCCATCCATCCATCTTCTACTGCTTGTCTGTGGTGTCGGGTCACGGAGGCAGCAGCTTGAGCAGGGAAGCCCAGACTTCCCTCTCCCCAGCTACATCATCCAGCTCTTCTGGGGGGACCCCGAGGCAATCCCAGGCCAGCCGAGAGACATAGTCCCTCCAGCGTGTCCTGGGCCTTTGCCAGGGCCTTCTTCCAGTGGGGCGTGCTTGGAACACCTCCTCAGGGAGGCGTCTGGAGGCATCCGGACCAGATGCTCAGGCCACCTCATCTGGCTCCTCTCGACAGGGAGGAGCAGTGGTTCTACTCTGAGTCCCTCCCGGATGACTGAGCTCCCCTCACTCTAAGGGAGAGCCCAGTCACCCTTTGGAGAGCTGGGCATCAATTCATAGTTGTCATAGTTATGTATATTCTATATCATATGTATCATATGATCAACATTTTATACATTTTGAAACATTTCTATGTTGATATAGAAATTTCTTTTGATTTATTTTGTTTTCATGTCGATAAGATGGACTACGCCAAGTTTAAAAATTTTAGTTTTTTCATGTTTCTGTCTTTCTCAGCATTTTTGCACATTGTGTCATTATCATCTACTTGCATCTTTCATGTAATGTAGATTTCTTTTTTGTTTTGTGCTTTTGCATCATTTTGTACCTGCATGTTATTCAGTGTGAAGTGAGCAGCATTTGCTTGGTTCAGCGTTTGTCTGCTGCCTGAGGAAAGACGGCATGTGATGTCACTCATTCAAATGGTCTTGCACTTGCACTTATATAGCGCCTTTCTACCCTTGGCATTCACCCATCCACACACATTCATACACCAGTGACACTCACTGGGAGCAATGTGGGGTTCAGTGTCTTGCTCAAGGACACTTTGGCCTGTGGACATGAGAATCTGGGCTTTGAACCGCTAACCCTTCGGCGCTACCTATTGAGCCACAGCCACCCCATTCCGTCATTCATGAAGGATCAAGTATTTCTGTATTCTTACAGCACCAGTCATAATGCAAGATTATATCACGGCTCTTCACAAATCAAGGCAGAGATCTTACTTCACATCATTTTTGTCTTTTTGCATCTTATGTGATTTTTTTTCCCCCCGTTTTTTTTCTCATTTTTCATGTCATTTTGTCTTTTACATCTATGACATTGTTTAAAATTTAGGCCTTTTTCTGTCTCTTACTAATCAATTAAAACCCCAAATAACTGTCTGGGTTCTTCAACTTTCAAACTTGACTTTAATTGAAAAAAGGATTTGTCACTTAACTGATATGAAAAATTTTTGTCGCCCAAAATGTGATTTTTTTTTTTTTATTTTTATTTTTTTTAAATCTCATTGCCTGTCCTCTCTTCCTCAGTGATGTTGATGCTCCGTTTGCGCGCTGGTCGAAGGCTCAGGTGTGCGACTGGCTGCAGGAGCAGGGTCTCGGCCTCTATGTGAACATGGCTCGTGTATGGATCTCCTCTGGACAGACGCTGCTGCAGGCCTCACAGCAGGACCTGGAGAGGGTAAGATGGAGCAGTTGTAATTTAATCCTTCTAAAACAAACAGGATGTTTAAATCAAGCATCATGGTTAACTTATTAAATGTTTTGCTGGTTTTCATGTTAATGAGTGTCAGTGTTTTGGCGTCTTGACCTGTTACCTTTAACGTTTCCTGCTTGTCTCCTTTTCTACTCTCACTGTGATAATGTTCAAGTTTCTTCCATCTTACACCGTCAATGAGTGATTTAACTGTGTAATCTAATTATTTGATCAAGCCAAGATGCACTGTCCAAACTGGTGAATTGTAATAAAGACTGTCTGTGAAGGTTCTCAGTCATCCAGGTCATGGTATCCAAAGCGTGTGGTTTTCCTTCTGTCGACTGGACTGGAAATTTGGTTTGAAGATGTTTCGCTACCTATCCAGGAGGCTTCTTCAGTTCTAGCTAGTCTCATGCAGGCATCCAGAATTTATACTCTGTGGCTCAGGACTCCACTCTTTCATCCTAAAAGGAGTTTCACCTGGGCCAGGGTTGTTAGAGTTGTTAGGGTCTCTGTTCCTGATCAAAACAGGGGTGGGGAAGGAGGGTTGTTGACAGTTTCACCGGGTAGATGGTGACAGAAAGAAGGGTGTGAGCAACCCAGGAGATTGGCTGTAATTTGTTTGCTGGGTAGAGTTCTCAGAACTGAGCGGTAAACGGGTGAAATATGGTGTCTTAGTCCTCCCCCTCTATTCAGAGAGGGTTGTTCTATATACTTAAAAAAATGGCTTCCTTCTTTCCTCACTCAAACCATCTATCCTCCCTGGCCAAGATCTGAGCATTGTTGTCCTCAAAGGAATGTTTCTTGTCTTTGAGATGCAGGTAGACTGCGGAGTCCTGTCCTGAGGTTGTGGCTCTCCTGTGTTGGGCCATTTGCCTGTGAAGCAGTTGTTTGGTTTCCCCAATACACAGTTCTGAGCATTCTTCACTACATCAGACTGAATAAACTACTTTGTCTAGCTTGTATCTGGGTATTTTGTCCTTAGGGTGGACCAGCTTCTGCCTTAAAGTGTTACCTGGGCCAGGGTCGTTACACACCTGGCCCAGGTGTAACTAACACCTTTTAGGATGAAAGGATGGAGTCCTGAGCCACAGAGTATAAATTCTGGATGCCTGCATGAGACTAGCTAGAACCGAAGAAGCTCCCTTGATAGGTAGTGAAACGTCTTCAAAGCAGATTTCCAGTTTAGTCAACAGAAGGAAAACCACATGCCCTGTAATAAAGACTGTGACAAATGTTCTTTTTTTAGCATTATGACTGAAACACTACTCCACAAATCTGGCTGTTAAATTAGATCATGTTAGTTTGAGCCTGTTTGTCACTTCAGAGGACTTTCCTCCCCTCACCTGTGATTAAATTAACCTGTGACCTCCCAATGTGATTCCTGGAAACTGTTTTTGATGGTGCAGACTGTGGTTACCCATATTTTTTCTTAATGCTTATTTGCCTCATAGACTGAACAACCTGCATGTCTAATTCACCATTTATTTAAAATTTTTGTAAAACATCATCACTAGTTGGAAATTTCAACATGGTTTCCATCAGAATCCAAAACCTGAGACACAGTTCATGGGTCACAGATGATGATACTGTACTGATAAACACAAGCATGTCATATTTTGATTTTGTTTGATCTTACTGTACTGTAGCAACTGACACCTTAGTGATTTACAAATAAAGTTATTATAAAATGAATAAGGGTTAAGCTGGCATGCAGACTGCATAGGTTCTGGGAAGTTTATGTATTTGTCTTGTTTGTGTTCAGGAGTTGGGCATCAAACATGCCCTGCACAGAAAGAAGCTACAGCTCGCTCTGCAGGCTCTCGGCTCTGAGGAGGAGGATAATAAAGGAAAGCTGGACTACAACTGGGTGACAAGTGAGTACAAGCTGCTTTGTTATTTTTCCCAGTAAACTTTATGTACATCCTGTGTATGCTTTTCACAACCTCTTTTACTCTTTGTGTCCTTTCCTCTCAGGATGGCTGGACGACATCGGTCTGCCTCAGTATAAGACTCAGTTTGATGAGGGCAGAGTGGATGGCCGCATGCTGCATTACATGACAGTGGTGAGTGTCCACAGGCCATGAGGATAAGTGGATCTGATGACTCGAGTGCCGTGTCACATTAGGATTAGTGCTCAGATTGATGAGCTCCACTGCTCTCACACTGATATTTGAAGTCACACACCACGGTCTTGTCCCTTCTCTTGAGCCATTCTGGTATCTCATCAGAAAACCACATTTTTGGACAATAAATCAAATTGAACCAAATTTGCAATCATAAAATCGGAGGCAACATGTATTTTTTTTTTTTTGCATCTTTGACATAAATTTTGTTTCCTTTTACGTTTTTAAAAACTTTTTGCATATTTTTGTATTTTTGCATTTCCATCTTTTTTTAAGTTGTTTTTGTCTTGTCACGTTATTTGCATCACTGTATTCTTCTTGCACCTTTTTAGTAATTATTTCAAATCAAAAACAATTATCCTAATCATTTTCAGCAACAACTGGTGTGAAGTTATTACCATGACAAAATTATTGCCCTCTTGTCTTGTTTGACTCATACACAGTTATTGTGTTGTTTTGTTTCTCAGGACGACCTGCTTTCTCTCAAAGTGGGGAGTGTCCTACATCACCTCAGTATCAAGAGAGCCATCCAAGTCCTACGACTCAACAACTACGAGCCAAACTGCCTGCGTCGCAGACCGTCTGACGAGGTCTATTCACATCTTCACAGCAGAAATGCACTGCATGACAGTCATGCCTGCATTTAGTTCCCTTTTTAATTAATCATCTATTTAATGTTTGTCCACAGAACAATGTCTCTCCAGCAGAGATTTCCCAGTGGACAAACCACAGGGTGATGGAGTGGCTGAGGTCTGTAGACCTGGCAGAGTATGCTCCAAACCTGAGAGGCAGCGGTGTGCACGGAGGCCTGATGGTGAGAGGACTCTTAAAAACTCTTCAAGTGGATTCTTGACTCTGAGTGTCACTGTTCACTAAACAGCTTTCCACTGGACTCAGGTTCTGGAGCCACGCTTCAATGTGGAGACAATGGCGCTGCTGCTGAACATCCCTCCCAACAAGACCCTGCTGCGCCGTCACCTGGCCACACACTTCACCCTGCTGATTGGTTCAGAGGCCCAGCAGCTCAAGCAGGAGTGTCTGGAAAACCCAGACTATACTCTGCTCACTGCCACCACCAAGGTCAAGGTAAGGCCATCTTATTTTAAAAACTGAAGAGGATTCATTCAGATTGCATCATTTAAATTAACAACAGGGCTGAAATGGGAAAACTGCATTACATCAGCATCTGAAATGTTAAAACTGCTGCATTAGTGGGTGCATTTGAATGTCTAGTGATTCTTTAGAGGCTGTCTGGTCCACTTTATACTACTAGAGTTTGGTAACAGTGTCAAACTTTAAACCCAAGTATTAATTGATCTTGTAATATCAAAATAAGGATCTCTTAGATATTCTGTCTTTAATGCAATATTGGGCTTTATTTGTGTAAATTGTTTCATATCTGTATATAACAGAGGAAAGACAGTAAACGGAATAGTTGATTGTGATTTAATCTTTTGGCCAAACAATTTGAAATTATATATAACCATATGTCTCCGTCCTTTCTTTTCTCACTCACACCAGCCAAGGAAACTGTCCTTTGGTAACTTTGGCAGCTTGAGGAAAAAGAGGCAGGAGGAGAGTGAAGAGTATGTGTGTCCCATGGATGTGGAGATGCCAAAGGGACGAAGCTTTCAGAAAGGTTTTGAGCTCCAAATCTATGAGGACGACCTTGACAGACTCGAACAGGTGAATTTATTTTTCAGCCTGTTCTTCTCATTTGTTGTGTTGCTAAAACAAACATGTTCAGTGTTTGTCTGCGATAAGTCTGATTTTATGAGGTTTAAAAGCAGTTTCTCTTGTCACAGATGGAGGACTCTGAGGGAACTGTGAGACAGATCGGAGCTTTCTCTGAAGGCATCCAAAACCTGACTGTAAGAGTTTTTGATGTAACAACCATAAAAAATAAAGACACCAGATGTGCTTCTGTTAATGTATTTCATTGCAATTTGAAGATCAAAATTCAGTGTGTTTGTGAAAATGACAGTTTTCTTAGAAAGTTTTTTTGCGTTGTTTAAGAGTGAATGCATGTTTTGGGTAATGGATATAAAAAATTCAAACATTTGAAATATTTATTTATACGATAAGCGACTGATCGGCTGACTCCAACTGATGCTTTGTAATTTTACTGATTTTCACTTAAAGCACTAAAATTTGGCTGGAAATGCAACAGGCAGCTTGGACTGATGAGGAGTGCAAATAATTCCTCTTCATCCCGGAGAAACAATGACAAATGAAAATAAATGAAAAAACTATTGTGCATTGTTTGTAGCCTATAGCACCACCTTCTGATCGCATCATGCAGACATAGAATTTACATTTTCATTTACTTTTGTAACTTTTAATTAATTTCTGTGTTCCCCCACATCCTGGAAAACCTGTAAAATGACCAATTTTCCAGTCATGTAAAACATATGGAAAATGAGAACAAAAAAGTCTAAGGTTCTGGAAAAGTTTAAGTTGTCCTGGAAAATGATTTCTCCTCCATCATCTTCTGTCTGCTTTGTGAGTGAATGCAAACAGGTTAACGTTATCATAAACATGTATGTCTGTTGTCATGCTGTCTTCAATGGGCAACACTGAGCCACAGCGCTTTCCTGCTTCTAGCCATCGCCACGCCCCATGTGACGCTACCAGCCAATCAAATTTGCATGTCCCGTCACAGAAGTCTTAATACCCACTGCTTCCATTTGACTTTGTTACTAGAGTTGCCAACTTTTCAGATGCCAGTAAGGACTTCCTTTTTCCAAAGAAGTGCCTAGAGACAAAACTACTGACTTTCAGATGGGTGACCATAGTGGGGTGCGGGGATGTATTAGTGTATGACCTGATAACTTACCTGTCATACAGTAGCAGCTGAAAATGTCCTGGAATAGTCTTGGAAAATAACTTCAAGGAAAGAGAGGGAACCCTGATTTTGCTTCAAATTGACGTGACGTTTTATGAAAAGCATAGCCATAACCACTCTGTTATTATTTCTCTCTTCTGGCTCTGACCTTAATACATTTCTCTGTGTTGTATCTTGTTTACCAGAGCATGTTGAAAGATGATGAATTCTTCAAGGAGATTTCAAACTCACCGAACCCCAGTGTAACAGATGAAGACTCTAATGCATGAGGTGTCGGCTTCATGAGACCTGGTCCTGCTGTGAACTTAACTCTGTGCCAACCCCGTTCCCTCACACACCGACTGGTCTCGAACCACCACAACCACACACTCCCACCGTTTGTCTTAGTGTTACAGTCAAAAATGAGCCACAAGTATTACACACTCTTTATCGATGGTTTTATGAAAACCTCCAGTCTGGTTGCCACTTTTCCTCCTGAACACGTAGGACAACACCACTGTCTGCTGCCAGCTGGTTTCTGGAGATATTGTATATTCTGGCATCTTTCTGTTAATGCTATAACTGATGTGTAAACCAATAGAAAAAAGACATCTATGATATGCCCGTACAGATTTAATATATGTCTTTTAAATTTCCTTTGACTGTAGAATTATTAAAAAAAGAGATGCACTTCTTTCAGAGGTGATACGATGTCCAGGTTTTCACGTTTAGGTAAAACTCCAAAAAACAGCTGCTATGTTTTCTACAAACTTAAACTTTAGTTTTAATTAAATGGAAAATGTCTTATATTTTATACTAAACATTTCCCAAGTTTTCACATAACAGTAACATTTTGCATGCAGTTGCACCACTACATATCATTCAGTACAAGTACTAATAAATATCAGTGCATGGTATTGAAACCTGACGATAATGTAAGAGCTTATGTTTTATTGTATTTTCACTACAGATGGGTTTTTTAATGGACTTTAATGGCTGACATGAGGTTAGTTTTGGCAGCAGGTTTGTGACATAACGTTAGTAATAATGTTTTAATGCAGCCATTGAAGATAGATTGTTTTGTTGTCTATTCATTTCTAAGGTCAATAAAGTTATTTAAATCAATACATCTACACTTCAGTGGGTTTTGGAATATGATTCATATCTTGTCAACACATGCACTGTTGTACTGTATTTTCATTACCACATTGTTGCTTCTAGGTCTCTCATGCACTCAATATTTTGCAGACATGTTGACCTAAGGGAGAAAAAATAGGTATAACCCCTTCTTCCAGAAAACACACCATACCTAATAAGCCAGTAAAAATTAATATTCCATTAATGTTCCTGTTTCGATATGTTAGTGCACACTCAGATTAAATGTTTAATTGGTGCATGCAAATTTAAATTTTCCACTTGTTCTCAGCTTGTTATATTTGTGCAAAAGCCTGTTAAATATGTGTCATAGTGAGAGTAGGTGTTTCTGATTCCAGCTAGAAAAGTGTGCTTCTCTATGAACTATGCCGTTTTTCAAAAGGTTATCTTTGTCCCCAACCCAATTCAGCTTAGACCTATTGAGATGCATATTCTGGATGCATTGTAAACACGTCCAGCAGATCCTCTTGAAACCAGAAATGTTGCCATATCCCACAAGATGTAGTAGAAAATACTCCATTCAGGAAACTAATTCAGATTATCCAATTGGAAAATGCTGTTTATGTGACACCTGATAAATTCAGAATAATTTCATATTTGCAGTAATAGGATGAGAGAGTAAACCCGCTGCTCCTCTGCATCTAGAGGAGCCAGCTTAGGTGGCTCAGGCATCTGAGTTGGATGCCTCCGTGGAGAGGTATTCTGGGGAGGAGGCCCCGGGGCAGAGCCAGGACATGCTGGAGGTACTACGGTATGTCTCTCAGCTGGTCTGGGTAGGCTTTGGCATCCCACCATGAATAGTTGGACGGTTAGGACCCAGATAAGTGGAAGATGATGATTTTCAGTCTCTGGATCCCCCTGGGACCTTTGATCATTCAACAATTTTCTATGCTCTGTAATAACCATCATTTTGTGCCTTTTCTGCACAAGTTTATGGAGGGAACAAAAAATTAGTAAAACAAGCAACTGAGTGAAATCGAACGAGAAACGAACAAAAAAAGGTTGGAACACATGAAACTGCTGCAGAACTTAAGGTGTAAACTGAACACTGCCCGTGAGTACAGAGCTAGGGCAACCCGGAAGGCAAAGAGGCTTCTGGGCGATTGTACAAGAAGGAGTTACTGTGGCCTGAGACAAAACAAATCAGCTAAAATTCTCGTTTGTTCCTACCACCACTGGCTTCTTGAATTTTTATGTGACTGAGCCTTTCGACATGTACTGTTTCTTGGGTGGGTGTGCGGGTGTGAGTTGCTGACTGTAAAGTTCCTCTCAGGGATAAATAAAGTTTATCTTAATCTTGAAGAAAATTAACAAAATAATCCAAAAATGAGCAAAAATAATCAAGCAACAAAATGAAAATTTAGAAAATTAGCCAAATTGAAATAAATAAAATTAATTAATTAATTTACACCTAAGGTTGAGCGTAGGGGAGGGTGGGGCAAGATGAGTCATTTTTTTTGCTTATGTTGTCATTGAAGCACGGAACAATGCAACAGGGATAGAAGAAAAACATATACCCTTATTTGAGGCGGTTTGCTAACCATTCAAATTTTAAGGACACATCCATGAACATGTGACTTAACTTTAAACATGAGCACAATTAAAAGATAATGTATCCCAGTTAAGATAGTAATTTAATAAGAGATTGTTTACATTAAAACATTCACATTTACTTTCTTAAAGCTTACTTAAACAACCTAGAAAAAAGTTTAATATTCTAAAAAATGATAATGCCATTGGTGAACACATTTTACAACCTCAAATGACAGCATAGGTTTGGATGACAAACAAAAAAAAATCATAATATATAATAACATTATTTAAGTGCTTGGCAGGGAAAAAAAAAACATTTCATCCAACAAGATTCCTTATACTTTAACATTTGTAAGCAGCTTTTTTTTTTTTATATATACAGTATTTTAAACATATTGGAATAAGCCACACCCCAGTTGTTGTTTTTTTTCTTCCGTTACACTTGGCTTGATTTTCTACAATGTGTAACATGATAAAAACAAGTCATCTTTATAATATTACATTGGCTCACTTTACCCCATAGCCACCATTTTTTTAATTGCTCGCTTTGCAATTCAGTCTAATCTTCAGCTGAAAGCTGTGTCTCAAATCAAGGGCTGCAGCCGCAAAAGTCAAAGTTCATGGAAAAAGTCCGCACAGGGCGCCCTCTGCTGGCTTCTTGATGAACTTCCGTGAACCTGTTTCTGCGCATGCGCATTAAATAGAACTGAGCCACCGCCTGTAGGACGATAAAGTGCTGGGTGGACACACTTGCCCTGCACTGAACAGAGCAGTCTGTAGTTGGAATCCAAACTGTGGAAGGAATACTGAACCATCATGGCTGCAAGGTGCGTATTTCCAACACTTAAAAAGGATGCATTTTTATTTTATACATATTAGAGTTGAATGATAATGTTGCAGCTTTAAATATAGTCATGATGACACATAATTGTATAGAATATTTTAATACTATGTAATAGATAATGTACTGTATTAGTTTTTATTTATGATCTGCAGGTGCTGTGGAGTCTTTGTGCTTGTTGCCTTGTGTCTCAGTGGACTAGATGCATCAAGGTACAGCATCTACTGTATATCTAAGCAGATTTAGTGTTCCATTATTTGTCAGTGCCCTGTTCAGTTTATATTGGACTCTCTGTAACAGGCCAGTGCTGAACCAGGAGCTCTCCAACATTTTCAATGAGCTCTGGAGTTTGGATGTGAATCGTATGAAGCCTGGGATCGACTACACAGTCTCCATTCAGGTGCTCAGTTTATTGTTTCCTTTATTTTCAGCATGCTATATCTATTTACATGTTTTTGGTTGGGCATTACAGGGCAGAGCTGGATTTGTAACCCAGGGAAGCCACATTGTTCAGGATCATGCCTCGCTGCCACTTTTCTCCAACGTTAATGAAAACAAACTCAGAAACATAACCACCATCTCCAGTGAGTGTCTCTCAGACTTTATAATCCTGAAGTTACAGCCTGGTCTGAGTGGTTTTCATTCTGTGCCTGCAGGATTCATCAAACTCCTGGACAACTATGAGCGGTCCACAGGTGTGGCTGAACAAGTCACGACAGATGAGTTGACAGAGATGAACCTCTTCCTGGATGCTGTATTAGAGACACAAGTCATGAAGGTAGATCTGACACATTGCGACTCATCTCAGGATGTTTAACTCCACTTAAGTATGAACTATATGCATAATCAGTGTGAAGAGTGTAACCAACATTTAATTTTGTTCATTAATACACAACATAATGATAACAGTAGTGATAGCTTTAGAATTAAACAGACAGACAAAGGGAATAAAACAGCACACTAACCATAAATTACAATGAAAAACAAAAATACTCTTTATATCCTACCCCTTAACCGTCTATTTTAGTTTAAGTAGATTTTCAACCACAGATTTATTTAGAGCGTAAAAATGGCCTCTCCAATATTTAAGAATGTATAATTAACCTTTAATATCAATATTGAAAATTCTTCATCCCCAATGCTATAAGATTGCTCAATACCACAGATCACCCATCCATCTTCATATTAATTATGGTTTAATTATCAGTTTCTGCAACTTTTCTATACTATTTCCTATATTATCATATTTCCTACACTGTCAAAGCTCCTACAGCTTTGTAATTAATATAACCATTTGCATCTTGTTGATATCCACTGATATGAACATTTTTATTGTGAGAACATTTCAGGCCACCTCTAGAACCAGATGTGAATCATCAGGCTGGTTGTCCCACAGCTGGAGATTCAAACACTCTGCATCTTTGAATTTTTAAGTACAGTATGAGGTGGGAACATGAGTAGATTGTGGCTCAACAATTTAACAGATATATATTGCTGTCAGAAGCCTCGAAGGTCTTAAAAAGTAACCAATAAATATAAGTAAAATCAGTCCTTGAAAGAAACAGGCAGCCAGTGAAAGTCAAATCAGTCCTTGAAAGAAACAGGCAGCCAGTGAAAGTCATTAAATTAAGAGTGATGGTTAGTATTATATCCTGGATTACACCTGGGTGTCTTGTTTTCTTAGTTGTTTTCCTGTACTTTGTGGCCTGAGGTCTTTGTGCAGCTGAACTCCAGAGGGAGAGTTGTCTTTTCCTGTCCGCACATGACCTCATGATGTTTGAGGCAGAAAAAAAAAATCATCCAAAACATCTGTGTACAGCTGAGGAATGCAGCGCTGGCCTCCACAGAGAACCACTGGAAAAATGTGGACATGTTGTACTTGAACTTGGATAAAGGCATATTTTGTCTATTTTCTCTATCAGGCCTATAGTATGTCCAGCAATGTGAGCGATCAGCCTGAGAACTGAAGCAGATTTATTAACAAAGACATAATTCATAGAGGTATTATCAATGACATCTTTTCTTAAACACATCTGTTAGGTTTATTCACTGAAAAATATCCATGTCTATCATGTCTATCTACAGTGGGGCAAAAAAGTATTTAGTCAGCCACCAATTGTGCAAATTCTCCCACTAAAAAAGATGACAGAGGCCTGTAATTTTCATCATAGGTTCACTTCAACTACTGTATGAGAGACAAAATGAGAAAAAAAAATCCAGAAAATCACATTGTAGGATTTTTAATAAAATAATTCGTAAATCCCTCAGTAAAATAAGTATTTGGTCAAAACCAAAAGTTCATCTCAATTCTTTCTTATGCACCCTTTGTGGCAATGACGGAGGTCAAACGAGACTGGATTGTAATACTTTGTGTTTAGCTTAATTATTTAAAATTTGGTGATGTTTAATTTTTTCATGGTTAATATTGTGGGGGTGTAGATTGTTTTTTTGTTGTTTTGGTTTTCTTTTCTTAGTGATTTGGCTAGCACTGTCAGTATATTTTCCGCACTATAAGGCGCACCGGATTATAAGGCGCACCCTCCAAAAATGTCACATTTTTAAATTTTTCCCCATACATAAGGCACACCGGATTATAAGGTGCAGTTGTGTCATGCATCCACCAGATGCTACAACAGAAGTGACAGTACAGGCTGCAGTTGCGTTATGCTGCGCTAAAATGAACGTCAACAAAACAATCAGATAAGTCAGTCAAACTTTATTTACAACCAGAAACAGTCTCAAAATGTTAGTAATATAATA
>JAQQAE010005318.1:0-17763 GCA_029823295.1 Pseudamia nigra | reverse complement strand
AGATAGATAGATAGATAGATAGATAGATAGATAGATAGATACATACATACATACATACATACATACATAGATACATAGATACATAGATCGTCTTTATTTTGGCAATACAACAATACAAGGTGAAATAAAAAGCCTGAGGGTCCAGAGAACTCTAATCTTTTTTTTTCCTGCTCCTACACACTCTGAGTCACCATCCACACTCTGCGAACCCCTCCTTTATCTCCCTCGTTTTAAAGATGGCACACTGAAGAAAAGTCTCCTCTGCCAGACAAGCTATTTGACGGCAACCCCTGCAGACTAATGAGCACTTACCAGGACACCCCCTTTACATCTCAACCTGAATTAGAAAACTGTAGGTAAACCAGATATCAGCGTTCATATCACTTAGATGTCTTAGTAGCTTCATATTTTTCAGGTCTGCGTATGTGGTGAGGAGGGAGGCAGGTGGGGATGAACACATGCAATCCCATATTCACTGTATTTAATTAGCTTTTTTGTTGTTTTGTACAGTATGTAGGTAGGAAGCCTGTCCTGTGCATTACTTACAAAGCTTTTGCACCAGTGTAATGACCCTGAAATTCACAACCTTTAAAAAGGGCAAACCATTTGTTACATGTAATTAAACTATTTTATCTCCTATATAACAAACAGTCATGTTCTGAATGATCCTTGTAGAATTATTTTTATTAGAAGGTGTCTTGTAAAAATAAGTCTTTTTTGTTTGTTGTTGCTAAAATCAAGTCTAACAATAAAATGCCACAAACTGTATACCTGCTACCTCTACCCAGAGGTGGGTAGTACATTTACTCTTTAATATGTACTTTTTTTCAAATATTGTACATGTACTTCAGAAAGTAGTTACATTAGTAGTAGTAGTAGTAGTAGTAAATACTTTTTACTGTTACTCAGTTACATTTGTGATGAATAAAGTTACATTTGGCAATCATTTAGCTCAATGATTAGAAGAAAAAAAAATGAAATTATTAAATAATTACTTAAATTCAAAACATGAAGATAATGAAGTAAATTACCAAAATAGTAAAATATACATGTGAATGAACACCTGAACAAAATAAACAACCATGAAGAAAATGATTAAATAAATTATCAACAATAAACAACATAATCGAGACATTAAGCAAAAATATCAACAAATTGAGCAAAAATCAAAAAGTAAAATTAAGAAAATGAACAAACTAAAAACTAACAAAAAACAATGCTATAAAATGAGTAAAAGGGAACAAATTAAACAACAACCGTGATAAGAAAAATAACAATAATAATGTAAGTTTGAAAATTTAACAAAATAAGCTACAAAATGAAAGAAATAGGTACGGAAATTAACAAAATCAACAAGATAAAGAAGAAGAAGATCAAGATAATCAAGGAAATGCACAAACATGACCAAAATACCTATTTGAACACAATATATCCGCTGGGGGGACCTCCAGGTGTTCCCAAGCCAGTTGAGAGACATAGTCCCTCCAGTGTGTCTTGGGTCTGCCCCAGGGCCTCCTTCCAGTTGGAGCTAATTTTGGCAACTGGGGATTGGACCACCAAGTCCTACGCCTTTGGCTGCCACTCAAACCACACAGCACCAGACGTGGGCCCACCTTCCTGCAGGTGATGGGCCCACAGGAAGGTGGAGCCATGTTCCTTTTTCAGGTTGTATCCGACCAGACCTCATGGCTGGAGGTCTGGCTGCCAGGCGCCCACTGGCGTGCTCCTTCCCCAGGCCTGGCTCCTGGGTGTGGCCCTGGTCTCCCCATACTGGGCAGGATATTCTGTCCTGATTTTCTTCATCATAGGGGTCTTCTGAATCACTCTTCGTCTGATCTGTCACCTGGGACCAATTTGCCTTGGGAGACCCTATTGGGAGAAATTGGCCCAGACAGCATAGCTCCTAGGTTCACTCAGGCACACAAACCCCTCCACCATAAGGTGGTAATCCATTGATAGAATTAATACATAATAATAAATCAAAATGAGCAAAACACACACTAAATCTACAAAAAGAAGTAAACATGACCTACATAATGAACAAAATATAAGACAAAGCTGATGCAAATTATCTACAAAGTCATCAAGAAAATGAACAAGACTAAACAGTATCAAAAATCAAATGATATAAAATCTATAAAATCATTAGAAAATTTACAAAAAGGCAAATCCATGAGCAAAATTATGAAAAATAAACACATAAGATTAAAAAAATTACAAAAATATTAAATCACCTGAATGACAATGGAAAAAAAATTAACAAAATATTCAACAAAATGAACAAAACAGACAAACAAATGAATATAAACAAGGAAATTAACAAAAATGATCAACCAAAACTCACAAAAATGTATAAAATAATTTTAAAAATTAACAAAAAATTGACCCAATAACTTTTGAGATTAACAAAAGTGAGTAGAAGTGAACAAAATAATCAATAAATTGAACAAAATGAAACAAAATAACCAAGGAAATAAACAAAATGAACAAAGATAACAAAGAAATGAACCAAATAGTGTTAAAAATGAACAAGCTAGAGGAAAATTGGACAAAATGATCAATAAATTGAACTAAATAATAATGGAAATGAACAGACTAATAAGTCAAGTGAAGAAAAAACTGTAAAATTGTATTAAAATGCCGTTCGCTAAAACAGGTGGCAGATAAAGGATTGGAATATTTGTGGTTCTTGACATTTTTGATTTCTTTTTGTCTAAAAATGGCTCTTTAGATTGTGAAGGTTGCTGAGCCCTGCTCTAGACACGAGCATAAAAGTAAGATTTGTAGCTCGATTGTTGTATTAGAATGCATTCCTTTTTGTTTTCTGCAAATGTGCTTTCTTCTGCAGAAATAAAGCACATTCAAGCTTCAGGATTTGGTATAATCATGTAAAATACTCACTGAAACTTGCATACTGCTTGCATATTCTAAACCCTTTCATATGACATTTTTAGTCCTGTGCTACCTTCCAAACAATCTTTTAAATAATGTCACTTATTTTAAGTGAGGTAGTGATTGAAAATGGTTAAATTACATCCATCAGGACATGAGTTGAGTGAAATACACTCATAATTATGCTTTAGTTAAGAGTTGATAATGTATACAAAAATATGAATCAACCTGGCAATTTAAAAGTTTGGATTTTTGTTGTTTTTTAAAAGATTTTCTAGATTGCTGACTTTTATCTTGGTTCATTTTTCTTCTCTTTGCATCTAATTTGGTTTATTTACAGTACTTCATTATTTTGTTAGTTTTTCTCCTTTTTTGTTCCTTTATTTGCAACTTCGAGATGGATTTTTATATTTTGTTATTTTTTGTCTCATTTAGTTTATTGTTGTTCATTTTTCTTCTTTCTGCATCTAATGTGGTACATTTTCTTGATTGATTTGTTCATTTTGCTTCTTATTTTGTCCACTTTTTCTTATTTTTTTTCTTATGTTGCTCTTTTGCCCTGATTATTTTGTTCATTTTAAGTCAATGTTGTTTTGCTTTGCTTTTTGCCTTAATTTTTTAATTGCTATAGATTTAATGTCATCCTGTTCCTGTCTGGTGTAATGGACATGCATGAAAGAGTTAATCTGTACATGTGGAATCACTAAAAACACTTGAACCCTGAAAACTTGGACTGAAAACAGGGCCATATACATCAGGTTAATGTGTTTGTGTGTCTATGACAGGGCCTTCATTCACGAGAATACAATAGTGCCATCTAGTACAGTCGCCCCACTGTCCCGTCTGGTGGCCAAATGGCAGAATGCAGACTGACCTACAGTATGGTTTCTCTATCTTTACTCTTTTGGGGGGCAGACCCTCATTCACACAGAGCACAAGAGCCTCACTCAGCCCTCGAGTGAGAAGAAGCATTCATCGAGGGAAAACAGCAAATTTGGGAAACCATTCGGTCGGCGTTTGAAAAGAGGAGAGGGCAAACGTTCAAACAAGCACTGTACACACACGGACACAAACCGGCATGTAGATTGAGCCACACCATCCCACCCTGTTTCAGTTTCCTGTCAACGGCTTCAATAGTATCTGCCTGCGAGCCGTGCAACCCAACCCTATCTTATCAACTGCAGGCTCAGACACAGCCACAAAACTCTGCGATGTGTGCATAAACCGAGAGTGTATGTGTTAGTGTGTTGGTGTGTGCCCCCGGAGACATGGGGAATGAATTCACTTCACAGGAATGCACAGCTGAGTTGAGTGTTTTTACCTCAAAACACCTACTGTATGTTTGTGATGAAACACTGCTACTTTCTACTCATTTTCATGCATTTTACTCCTAAATAGTGCTGAATCCCATGGGAAAATCAAGAAGAACAACAAGTTTAGAAGAACACAAGCTAGTAACAAGTTGTTTGTTGTATTGTTAGCTGCCATTCGGTCTATCCTTTAATCCCATCTCTCCACTTAACCTATGATTTTTTTTCCCCTCTTTTTCTCTCTCTTGTGCATGTATGTTACTGTCCCTGCAGCTGTTACATTCTTAAGAGAACATCTTTATCCTGTCCTGGCATGAATACTTGCTCTTTACCGCCTACAGTTCTCTGAAAATAGACAAATAACCTGTGGGGAGCCTGAAAGACACCTTCACACATTTAGAGCTCTGCATCTTGCAAAACAGTAAATTGCCATTTGCTAAACATGGTATTCTCATCTTATCTTGCACTCAGTTCTCTTCCTTGCTTTTCTCAAATATTTTGGGGGCCTTAGAACAGTTATTACACCCAGTGCTGATATTGAATCTTTAAGAGAGGATGATTAGACTGCAGTAGAAAATGAGACAAGCTCGAAGCCAAAATGTCGAGAGCATCTCTTTTTTTGATTTGCTTTGTTTTTGTTGTAAAGTTGCACAAGCCTGAAGTCCAAACTAGAGTATCACATTATCTATTCAACAAGTGAGTCCTGATCTGATTGCCTAAAATGTAATTACTTCTTTTCTTAGTGTATGCAAATGTTATATTTATCACGATATGGACAGGAAATTCTACACAAAGGCTGCCTGGAGGCTAAACATTTAGATGCAAATTGAGACATCAAGGTCCAAAGCCAAGTAGGCTGTAAAAGCACAGTGCTGTCCTCCTGTTTAATAAGACCAGTTTTTAAAAGCAAAGTAGGATGTGAAGGGAACCTGAGACACTCGTATATGCAAGTATAAGCCAATACAAACGCGTGCCCTCCCTGTCTGTACACGGTTCAGTCTTCCTTCATTGGGCTTTTCAAGAAACTTGTGGAAGAATTTTATCACTTGTGTTTTTCTTAACGGATTAGAACACTACTGGGATTAAAGGTACTGGACTAAACTGGTTTTACTAATGCTTCACAGAAAGATTTCAATTTGCACATATTAATGACCAGTCATCCACACAATCTAAAGTTAGCTAGGGAATTCCACAAGGCTCAGTGCTAGGACCAATACTTTTACACTATACATGCAGCCTTTAGGTGATATCATAAAAAAACGTGACTTAGCTTTTCATTGTTATGCTGATGATACACAGCTGTTCCTCTCCATAAAATCAGATGAATTAAAAATTACTTTAACAAAATTCCTTGCTTGTTTAAAAGACATTAAGACCTGGATGACTCCTAACTTTCTCCTGCTGAATTAAAATAAAACCAAAGATATTGTAGTAGACCCAAGGAGTCTAAGGAGTACCTTCCCTGATGACTTCCTAAATTTAGACAATATTTCAGTAGATCCCAGTACAGTTGTAAGGAACTTGGGGGTGATCGTGGATCAGGACTTATCCTTCAGTTCTCATGTAAAACAAATGTCCAGAGCTGCCTTCTTTCATCTTCATAATATTGCCAAAATTAGGAATGTCCTGACCAAGGCGATGCAGAAAAATTAATCCATGCATTTGTTACGTCTAGGATGGATTATGATAACGCACTACTGGCATGATGTCCAAACAAAGACATAAAAACTCTAACTGATCCAAAATGCTGCAGCATGAGTTACGTCTGGGGTCAGAAAGAGAGATCATATTTCTCCAATACTAGCTTCTCTACCTGTAAAATTTAGAATTTAATCCTCCTCTTAACTTTCAAAGCCCTAAACAACAAGGCTCCACCCTATATCAAAGACCTTGTTGTTCCCTACAAAACAATCAGAACTCTCCACTCTCAGACTGCAGGTCTATTTGTGGTTCCTAGAAACTCTAAAACTAGACTGGGAGGCAGAGCCTTCAGTTACCAAGCTCCTCTCCTGTTGAACCAACTTCCACTGTGGGTCCGGGATGCAGACACACTCTGTACCTTTAAAACTAGGCTTACAACTTTCATTTTTGACAAAGCATATAGTTAAGTCTAAGTCAGCCAACCTTTTAATTTTCCCTTCTTTCTAGTCGCCTCTCTTTCTCTGTCCCTCTCTACCCCCCTTTCTTATTTTTTATTTTTGCAATATTGTGACACAGTGATGCCCCGGGTAACGAATGCTTCAACCAACGAAATTTTCAGCTAACAAAAAAAAATTGGCCAAAATTGTGTCACGGCTAACGAAAAGTTCTCATTGCGAACGAGATAGACCCGGAAGTGAGACTTCAGTTCCGGGTCTATCTCGGCTGAGTTAAACAACAATGTGAGCTCTGCACTGTATATTTGCCTTTTTTCACTTAAAATACTGCTTCATTTTGTGTTTTTCATCATGGGACCTAAGAAAAATGGCTGCCTCCGCCTCATCCTCCTCCGGTAAGTGTATTTATAAATTAATAAATGTGCACATGCGGGTATGTAATACATAATTTATAATACATAATTATATACTTTGTGGGTCCAGAACGGATTAATTGGTTTTGCATGTATTCCTATAGAAAAACTCACATTGAATGTGATGCTAGCAACATGTTTCAAAAAAGCTAAGTCACTGCCAGGAAAAGACTGTAGTTGTGCCCTCCTAAGCCTTCTCTTTTAAGCCTTTTTTTGGGATTTTGATATTTGATATTGGTGTTGTGTTTGGTGTGTGTGAATATTATATATGTGCTTATAGCAGAGTCTCTCCTGTTTAACTTGATGTGCTGTATGACAATATTTTTGCATGATTAGTGCAGTGTTTTATATTTTTTGTAGCATAACTTTTTTGTTTGTGGAGCAGACCCCAGGGCCCCAGTTGCCCAGAGTCCCCCAATTTGGGGACTCCAAGGTTTAAGAGGTGGTAAAACATTAAAAAAATGAACAAAAAATTACATTAGTGAGCAAAAGGTTAGTAATGTGACTGGGTATAACAAGAGCATCCAAGAGAGGATCCAAAAACTTTGAGAAATAAAGACAGTGAGGGAGTTTACCATTCTATAAAAGATTGCACTGGGAAAATTGCAACAGTATAAGAAAAATTACAAAGAATGCCAGTATTGATTTTCCACGCTTTAAAATACAACAAAGGAGACACTGGACTCTAGTGCAACTAAAATCCTACATCAGGCAAGAATGGGAAAACATTCTACTCTCAAAATGAGAATGCATTACATTTAATAAAAGGTAATGCAACAGAGCAGTAAGCATTACTCTAACTCAACTTTTTTTGAAACGTGTTGCTGGCATCCAATTCAAAATAGGCATATAATTTTCAACACAAAAAAACAGTGTCTCGATATTTGATACGTTGTCTTTGAGCTATTTTCAATAAAATATGGGGATTCAGTGTTTTGCAACATTTTAAACACTGACTCAACTTTATTGAAAAGAGAGTTGTGCTATAGAAACAGTGCCGATACCTTTGCACTTAAGGTTATCATTCCGGCAATGCAAACTGTAACGCTTAATACTGTATGTTGTAACAGATGAAGTAAGATGATCCATATTATGGTATTAAATTACCAACTAATGATACTGATACATAGACAGGTCTGTGCTGGTACATGATACCCGCAAATCAGAGTGTAATTATATACTGTAGCAAGAGAGAGGGAGGGGGGTGGACAACAAAATGCAGACAGCACCAATTAAATGCTGGTTTTAAGTGTGTTGTTGTCATGGTGACTAAGCTAGTTGCTACCTCTGAAATACTGTTTCACATGAAATGCTTTTGTTCCTGTTCCTGTCTCTTTAGTGATAACCTCACTGTCTGCATCTCTGTCTCTCATTTCATCCCTGCACATGTTCATGTGACTGACTGAAAAAACATCAAAATCATTCAAACACAGTCACTGTTAACCAGACACTAGCAGCCTGCTCTCTTTCACCTCCCCTCTTTGTACGACTCTTTTCACTCCTTTTCCAGCTGTGCCCTCATCCATGTTACCATGTTCGACAGTTAGAAGACATAGTGGCGCAAGATGCAGTGGGGGTGGAGAATTTGTGCCAGGGGGGTTGACAAGCTGTTTCTCCCTGCATTTCTAAAGAAAAATAGCATGTTTCATTGTTTAGCCTGGTGTACAGAGACACAGGGAAATGGTTTTATGTGATCTGCTTAATCTGAGAGAAAGAGCTTCACTAGAGGAGAAGCGTGGGAGCTTTCAAGCACTTTGATTACAGTGACCTTCCCTTTTTATCCAGTCTGGCTCTGTTGCAAGTCTGTACAGGTATAAACCACTGACAGACAAACAACCACAATGACTGCATCAGTGTTTTTTCTGCAGGTTTGAAGTCTGTACCAGGACATCACGTAAATCTTTTCACTAAACAGTAACACATTTACATGTATATTTCCTGTTTTGAGCTATTGTTTTTCAAATGGATGCTGTATATTAACATTTAGCATTTTTTTTCTGTATTCCCTATGGTATTGATTTTCACATATTTGTCTAATCTAAACAGACAGGAGTGCAGATTTCTTTTGACCATTGACCATTTTTAGTAAGGGATCTCTGGATCCTTATGAAAGGAACAACAAGTAAACAAAATAAGCTGAAATTAAACCTAAGAAGCAACATAATTATTTAGGAACTGACAAAATATCTGCATTTAGTGCAGGCTAAATTAACCCGTATGACATCTTCATGCATTTTATGAATAAAAATGAATGCATTAAATCAAAATGAACAAAATAAGCACAATATTAACACGAGTGAACATAATAATTTACAATAATGAACAAATATGTAAAATAATGAAGAAAATTAACAAAAGTAACTACTACAGTGACCCGAACAGTCATTATTTATGTGAAGCTGGGTATTTTAGCGATCCGGAAGTTGCATGTCATCTACTTTTACACAGATTAAAACCTATGAATATAAACTGTAGCATTGGAGAGAAACAAATTTATACTAATGCTAATATTGGGGTGGGCGCTCCCTGAAATCTACACATCCCAATTCCAAAAAGGCGGGGCATTGTGTAAAAGATAAATAAACATAGAATGGAATAATTTGCAAATCCTTTTCAACCTACATTCAGTTGGATTCATGACAAAGACAACATATTTCAAACTGAAAAACATCATTGTCTTTTGTAAATATTTGCTCACTTTGATTTGATGACTGCAACACATTCCAGAAGAGCTGGGACAGGGACATGTTTACCACTGTGTTAAATCACTTTTTCTTTTAACAACACTCAATAAGTGTTTAGGAACTGAGGACACTAATTGCGGAAGCTTTGTAGGTGGAATTAGATCCTATCTCATGTCAATAATGGACAGGTGTGGACTGCAGGCAGGCTGGTCTAGTACCAGCTCTCTTTTACTACAAAGACACATTGTTGTATCATGCGCAGAATGTGTCTTGCTGAAATAAGCAGGGACATTTCTGAAAAACACATTTCTTGGATGGCAACATGTTGCTCTAAAACCTGTTTGTACCTTTTTGCACTAATGCTGCCTTCACAGATGTGCAAGTCGTTTGTAGATAAAGTGATGAACTGTGTTAATGAACACTCAGGAACACTTTTCTGAAGTGTTCCTGAGCCCACCTGGTAATATCCTTTATAGAATGATGTTGATTTTTAATGCAGTGCCACTTGAGGAATTGAAGGGCACAGGCATTCAATGCTGGTTTTTGGCCTTGCTGCTTACTTGCAGAAATTTCTCCAGATTCTCTGAAACTTTCAAAAACATTATGACTGTAGATGATGAAATCCATAAATTCCCTGCAATTGTACACTGTGAAATATTGTTCTTAAACTGTTGGGACTATTTGCTCATGTAGTTGTTCACAAGTGTTGAACCTCATCCCAGCCTCACTTGTGAACAACTGAGCCTTTCGAGCATGCTCCTTTTACACTCCACATTCCACAAATTTCCCAGTCTTCTGTTGCCCCTGTCCCAGCTCTTCTGGAACATGTTGCATTCATCAAATTCAAAATGAGTGAATATTTGCAAAAAATAATAGTTTATTAGTTGGAACATTAAATATCTTGTCTTTGTAGTGTATTCAATTGAATCTAGGTTGAAAAGGATTTGCACATCATTGTATTCTGTTTCGATTCACATTTTACACAATGTCCTGAGTTCAGATTATTTTGAAATCAGTCTATTTTGAGATCATTAAAAGACTACAAGCCATGTTTTCATTGTCTGTACCATCTATCAAAATAAGACTGAGATGCTGAAACATATAAACACAGTGAGTCAGAGGCAAAGGCACATGACTTCGTTCAGGCTGTATGTTAGAATACAGTATAGCAATTTGTTAAAGATAAACCATCTATAATGCACCTGGTACTTTGGCAATAATGCACAGGAAAAGCACACACTCACAAGTCAAAGCTGGGCCAGGAAATTGGTTTGTAAACTGTGAGAGATGCAATCTTATTTTAGTATCTCCTGTGGGTTTGGTTAAAACCCCCATGTGTTTCTGTCCCATCAGATTTCCTTTCAGCTATTAATAAGGACTGTATTAACAGTGGTAGGATGATGTGGAAACTATCACAATAAGATTCAAGCCATGAAAAAAAATCACAGGCTCATACAAGCATACACTGCCAAAATAGTCCCTCACTCTGTTATTTTGTTGGACTGCTTTGATTATGGCATGCATTTGCCATGCCATCATTTTAATAACTTTGTCACAGCATATATCTATGTACAGAGTTTTATTCACTTTGTCCAGAATATTGTAACAAGTGAAAGTCAGAGAGCTTTATCAAGTCTCATGCTCTCTGAACCACTTTTTCAGTATCTGCACCAAATGAGTTTTGGCATTGTCATGTTGGAATATGCTACAAATGTCCATTGATAGAAACATATGGTCATTCACTATATTTAAGTAGCTGACTGCTTGATGTCTGCAATAATTCATTATTCAGTGGCTGGGCAGTGTATGATGAAAAATAAAATTGCAGTCGTAGAATATGGTGATATTTCTAATGATATTTCTGTGATATTTGTAGTGAAATATTATAGGAAACTGCTTAAGGCTCTTTGAATTGAAAGGTTTATACAAGACTAAATACATACGTTTATGGAGATTGAAAGAAAGTATAACAGGATGAGATACAAAAAGAGCCAGAATACAGAGCTTTCTGAGGGACAAAGTCTACAATGTAGATGATCCTCCGTAGGACTGGTTACATGTGTGGGAAGAAGATATGCATTGACTCAGGAAAGGTTGGATGACTCAGGTGGTTAAAGACAAGTTGCTATGGGGAAGATAACAAAAAAACGTGAGATGTAGACAAGCATAGGCAGGTAGAAAGAAAATCAGAAGAGAGAAGATGTAGCAGCAGGAGGTGGACAGGAGGGTGGAGAGGGAGATGGTAAAGGGAGCAAAGAGACTGACAGATGAACATAAGCCAGGCCTGTTGGGCATCACTGTGATACAACAATAGACGTGGAGGTGCAGACTAATTACAATGCAGAACACAAGTACATGATACTGACGTTGGGCTAATTGTGTGGAGCATGTGTGTCTGGTGTCTCTGCTGCCTTTGCATGCGGGATTTATCTTTGCCCAGCAGGCAGTGTTGTACCATATGGTCCACAGAGTAGATATTCCTAAAGCCACACAAACTCACACACACAAAGAGATAGAAGCTCACACAGATATGTGCATGTAGAAAAGTGATAGAGGAGGGAGAAGAGAAAGACAGTCGATGGTGACTAAGACAGAGCCATCTGTCCATTCTGACATTCACAGATCACAAACTAAATAGTAATTACACAACAAAGGAACACTGTTCAGACATTTGCTAACAAATACATATAATTGGAGTTCAAGTTTACAGAAACTAGGGAGGGGAAGAGAAAGTGAGGGTCCAGAAAGACAACAATCTCTGACTCTTTTCCCTCTCCTAAAAGGAAGTTTGAAGCAGCTGAAAAAATGCCCCTGAATTCCCCTCAAACAGCAGGACCTCTGAGAGAGGGGGGTGGGCTGGAGGTCCACTAAGCCCCTCACTGCCCATATGGTCTGGAGGCTTACAGACCCATGGATGACATGAGAAGGGAAGCCCAAAGGCTAGATCTATCGACAGGAAGAAGACAAGGGACAAGGAGGGGGCGGGGGGGTGAAGCATGGCGGCATGTTGGGAGCATTCAGGGATGTGCGCTAATGTGTGACACACTCTAGGAAAGGCATAATCTGCGTGAATCTGCGAGCATGTGTGGGTTTGGATAGTCATTTGTCTGGCTTCAAGGCCACTGAGGAAGCTAACTCTGCAGGATATGTGACATGGTGGAATTTATGTGTGCGTGTGTCAGGGTAAATAAATAAAGAGCCGTAATGAGTCTGTGTCATATGATCTGCCGGCATGGCGACACTAATGGCATTAGCCTAAAAAGGAGACCTACAGCGTAGCCTCCTCTCTGTCATCCTCCTGGTTTATTCTACTTCTCCATCATCTCCAGCTTTGTGTCCAAACTTTTTTTAGAGCAGCATTCTTTTGATTTTCTTTTGATTGTTTTAGGTAGACTTGTATTTTTGTTTTAATTGGATCTCATTTCAGCATACAAACCCTCAATAATCAACATCCTAGATATCAAGCAGAATTACCATGATTGGAGTCGAGTCCCAGTTCCAAATTAAAAGCCTCTTAACAGGATCAAGAGAGTCAATTAAGATAACAAGGAGAGATGTGTCTGTTTAAATAATTAACTTGAGAAATGACGGGGTTTCGTTTGAATATACTGTAATTATCTTGGGGTTTTGTGAGAATAATCAAAAGTTCAAATTAGAGCAGAAACAGAAAAACAGAGATGAAAGATGTCCAAAAGTGAACAAGCAGCTAGTCGATCACACATTGACTGGCTACAATCAGGACAGACAGCTCATTAAATTAAGAAAAATGTGAATAAGAGATGTAAGGTTTACTCATGCCTTGGAGGAGATAGCAGGAAGAATGAAGAAGAAACAAAAAGAATAGCACAAGGACAGACACTGAGTCCCACAGCAGGACAGGAAGTCTTGGATGGAAACACCCTTCCTTCCTGTCAGCAAACTGATCGACACTGGACACCATTCAGCCTCACATCACATGACACATGTGACACATATTATTGTGGACAGATGTACTTTGTGCAGTTTATGTGAATGATTCACATGCATCCCTTGCCACAATAGCTTACGGTACTTAAACAAATGTGTTCCAGGAGTCTACCATTCAACCAACCACTCTGCATGAAGATAGTGTGAAATCTTCACAGGTGTGATGTGTTTCCTTTTCTGCTTCTGATTCCAGTGCCTGTGTTGATAAAAAATTTGACCTCCGGGGGTACATGTTTTATCTATCCTTGTGGAGTTTTCTCATAATAAAAGCCTGCTGGCAACGGGATAGAGCACACTGAATTCTCAGCAGCCAGGCAGTGATTCTGAGCACACCCATTGATCAGCAAATTGCTTTGTAACCAAGCATAGGGTGACAAAAGCAGAAAGAAGCAGGGACATTCAGATTTATGAGCACCCCCAACCTGTTAACATGCTTTTTGTTTGTGCCGGTAGCACAGAAAGATGTCTGCAAATGAACACAACCAGACTGCAAATATCTGGAAGTCTTCTTTTACTGAAGGAAAAATTAGCGGGTGATTTCATTTTCACAAGTTGTGATTGAGTTAGATGTAAAGTCAGTTTGTTTTATAAATATGCAAAGGTTTATACTAGATTTTAAGTGCCAGCTGTTTTGCTTGCTGTGAAAAAAAATTATGCTTTATCACAGTTTAACTAGGAGTAAATTGCAGATTTTTTTGAGTTCTATTGTACTTTATTGTGATGGTTTTAGTCAGTTATATTAAAATAAGGCTTGAGAAAATAAATTTTAAAAATGATCACATATCTGCAGCCTGGAATGATCATGCAAAAAAGGGCCATTTACAATGCACAAAAGTTTGAAGCTTCACAGTCACACGAACTGGCTATTGTCTCTAATGAGGCTTGAAAGGTTGAAACTGACCTTTAGATTCAGTATACTTTGGAGTTGTACTAACACTGTGGAAAATCACAAACTTCTCCTTGCGCCTCTCTAAAATGAACATTGTGCACATTGAATTAAGGTAATCTGCAATGAAGAGTGCTATCTGATATATAGCGCCAAACATCACAAATAAATCAAATTTGTAACTTATTTGAAAGGTATGAAAGCATTTGCATCAATTTCTGGGGTGCAAACAACATATAGATACATCGTACTCCCCGTCACTGGAAACAAAACCGTGTATTGCAGCTCAGACTTTCATAGACCCAAAATATTTACTCCATTGTGCAGCAGTATCCAGAGCTCTGCAATATGGGTCAGTAGACTGGAGATTCCCAGTGTCACAGGAGACTTCCTCTTCCACAGCTCCATGCAGGATATGAGCAATTTCCTCAGAGCTTTGCTTCTCTAAAATTCCCAGAACCTTATTCAACAAGGAGGGTCAGATCTAGGGCATCATCTTTATCTTATTGATAACACATAGACCAGAATGACTCTTTCAAGTTTGAGCCAAACGTGTGGGAACAAAGTCCATGCAGGGCACCTTGTCAGCATAAAAATATCACAGAGGTTTCAGTGAAAATGAAAGATACTAGCATGTGACTCATGTGGTAATAACCTTATGTTTTGTGTTAACAGTAATTTGGCTGGAGATATGTTTGTCATGCTCATTTCCTGCTGCAGTGTGTGTTGGTGTGTGATACACACTCTGGCATTCTGGGTGTGGCTGCTGTGTCATTTTTACAGGGTAATGAACACTCAGCTGTGCTGCATACTGATTTACAAAGGCCTGCTTCCCGCGAGAACCATATTTGGTAAAGGTTTCCGACAGGTAAATATGCACGTTGTGACTTTGGATACTTGTTGTGTAATCGTAATCTGTGATGCTTTAAAAGTTTTGAAATGAAGTTTATGATGAGCATTACAAGTAGGATTACAGGATAGGATAGCACCATAATAGATTCTTCCAAACTACAAAGTTTGTTCCAGATATGGGAAATACTCTGGATATAGTGATCCAGAATGCTTATACTTATAGGGGATCAGCAAACATAGCTACTGTAAGGTTGTAAATAAAGACCCTGACTCAAATTGTAGTTGAAAGTCTGATGATTCAGTAATGTGTCCACAAACCTGCATTTATGGAGCTAGATCCAGAAGAACCGCCATTATGGAAATATTATTTTTTGTGAACGACTAATGAACTATCAATAAGATAACATTAAAACTGAACAGTTGTCTAACTTTGTCATTTGTTTTCATTGTCATATCCCACTATGAAGAAAAACGGGGCTGCCTTGGAGGGCTGCACTCTCTGAGTGCTTTATAGTTTGCCTATTTTAAAAATAGTAATGATAAAAATTTAAACCACTCTCAGTACAGTTTTTGCAAGTTGTTTTTTCTTATTTATGAACATATTAGATCACTTTGATTTCCTATAGTGGTGTATTTGTATTTTTCCTTTACTTGTTCTGCTTTCATGAGATAAAATAATGAGCAAGGTTATGTATATCTTTGTTTTTTACATTTGAAGTGCTGCTCCTTTCTTTCCTTTCTAGCTGCATCTGTTTGTGCAACAATGCTTGTTTTATTTCAAACCTGCATAATAAAAACATGGTGTTTCAACAATTTGCAAATTATCATATCCTATTGTTTTCTATATAAGTAACTCAGCTTTTTTGGAAACTGGGTGGTATTTTATGTACTTGTATGAAATAAACTGAAAACACAGGTTCTGAAGATATAGTGTTCATTTTTCAGTAAATATAAAAGGTAAACTTTTTTTTCTGTACCTGAGGTCATTTCTCAACATGAGTTGAACTGAAAGGTGGAAGAAATTCTTTAATTTTTCTGAAAAGTACATAAAGATAGATAAATGGAAACAGTATCCTCTATGCTCAAAAAATAGCGTTGAGGTGGTCCACACACTGTATATTTCTTTCTCCGAATCAAAACTTCAGTCATGTTTCAGCAGCTGCTCTCTCCCACAAGGTTGTTTCTCTGCCCCTGGTTATTCAGGTTATAAAAGAAATGTTGCATAAACCACCCTCAAGAGTTAAGTTTGATGATGAAGAGATTCTGGATAAGGATGTCTCAACACAAAAATGAAAGCACTTCATATATCTGCCAAGAAAATATCACACCCCTATCAAACTAACATGAAAAAAAATCAGAAAATGATACCTGGAAAAGGTATAACACTAAACTGGGAGAAAAAATGACAGAGACTAGAGAATAAGAAGTAATGAAGAGGAAAAAGGAAGGTGATGGAATGGGAAAAAGAAATGGGATTTGAGATGGGGGAGGAAGGTCACAGGTGTCACAGCATGTTAGTCAGAATACTGAAGTTGCCATGGTGACAGGAGGGCAACACCAGGATGGTGGGAGGTAGTCACATGACCTGCTGTCAAGCCCCAAAGGAGGATGCTGCACACCCTATTCTGATCAGAGATCAGGCAGATGGGGGATGGAAGAAAAACAGGGCATGATGAAAGATGACTGGAGATGAAGTTACATGAACTTGTTGCACCTGTAGGTTCACTTTGTGTTACTAGTGAAGTCATGCAGTGAGTAAAGATGGATTTGTTTCAACCAAAGGCCAAGGTTCACACAAGCATGCATCTTTGTGACACAGGCATCCTTTCCTGCTGAAGTGTCCAAAGCAAAACACCTACTTCCTCCTTCCGGACAGCCAGCACATGTTCAAAGTCAGCGTAGTTCTTAGTTCTGACTTTCACACTTTGCAAATGAATCACTACATTACAAAAAAACAAGAGTTCTTTCATAGAAATTTGTGACTGAGAAAAAATAACACCACTATCTCAGAGTGTCTGCAGATATTAGACACTTAAATGTAATGGTTTTAAGGCATTTTTAGTTGTCTTTAGGGTTTTAATATTTGATGTTGGTGTTGAAGCTGTGTTTGGTGTGTGCAACTATGACTTATATCTGATTGTATTAGAGGTTCTCCTTAATTTGATGTGCAATATGACTCTTTTTACATGCAGTGTTTTATGTGTTTTTGGGGACTAGGGTTATTAATTGTCATCCAAATTTCACACTGAATTTTGGACAGTTAATCCATAACTCTATACTGAAATTATTTTGACAGAAAACGCATTCACTTGCAGAGGCCTTGCAACATAAGAAAATTAACAAACACTGTCAAGAAATGAAGAAAATCTTCAACAAAATGTTCAATAAAATTATCTATATAATCTTCAAATTAAAAAATAACAAATAATTCCACAAAATGTATAAAATCATCAGTAAACAAAATGATCAAAACTGAAGAAAATAAATACGAACAAAAATCACCAAAATAAAAAGTCAATCAAATGAACACAAATAACCCAACATACAAAAACTGAAAAAAAAAATTCAACAGAAAATCAACTAAGTTAACAATAACAACAAAATACTCCACATTTGACTAAAATGTAAAAAAAAAAAAGGGGGGGGGGGAGCATTTTGACCAAA
>JAQQAE010005317.1:0-17764 GCA_029823295.1 Pseudamia nigra | reverse complement strand
AGCTGGGATTGGCTCCAGCACCCCCCCCCCCCCCCGACCCTCACCAGGATTAAGGGGTAGAAAGTGGATGGATGGATGAAAGTGATCATTGTACAAGGAAAGCTTATTCATAACTCATGTACATCATAAGTAAGGATTTGGGTTATATTTGAACATCATTAATGCATTAGATTGAAAGCATGTCTTGTGTTTTGCTAGCAACTATAGCCATCATTTATTACATAGTCATTATTTATTACATTAGATTTTCACTAAGTTCCTTTTCCCTGCTTTGTCCTGCTCAACCTTTAAGAATCTACTAGCAGCTGACCTCCACTACAGACTATTATTTGAGTACAGCATTCTAAGGCATCTCTGAAACTCTGTTTATGCTGGAGTGTCTTTTAAATTTGCACAGAGATTTTCATCTCCACAGATCCAAGAACAAGGGCAATATACACTCTTAATAAACAATAGGGCTTAGTTTGCACAAGCAGGCTTAATACACCTGTGGAAGCACCTGCTTTCTTCTTTATCTGGTGATAATTTATATGAAGAAGGACCAAATTCAATACAGACATGGATGAAAACACACCAGAGATATCCTGGAGGAGTCTCACACAAAATAGAGGGACTTCAGCTCCTTTTGCTATAGTGAGCTAACTATGTGTTCATCAGTTCCATTTAAATATGACTTTCAATGTGCCTGCTCCTTCACAAGTTTATTAAAAAGTGATTGCGCTGCAATTGACTCTCTTCATAGTGGTAAGCAGCTTAGGCCCTGGACTTTGCCAACCAGTCAATCATCACTCCTCACTTTCCCCTCTGTGCTACATATCTCCTCTTCCACTCGTTCACTTTCTCTGCATGTGGTAGCACAGTGTAACAGACAAACATTTGCAAGTTAAAGCTCATTGCCAACAGACAGCTTAATAATGCAATAGAAATTACGAAAAGAGAAAATCACAAAATAGCATATAAGCATTTGGTGTGAGGTTAAGTTACTTTGAGGGTCAACTTCTATTGTCTGATACAGTACATACAGAACCTTCCTTCTTTCTCTGCTAGAGATGATGAACTGGGGTGATTTTACATGGTGAATGCTCCTGAAACTGATAAGTGATGCAGGTGATGGAGGGATGTAAAATAGGCCCCATACAGGTGGAAACACTGAGAATCCTGGGAACACTGGTGCCTGTGTCTGCTGTGTGCCTATGGTTGTGCCTCTGTATGGATGTGTGTTTGTGACTGACTATGGACTGTATCCAAGCTCAAAGCTCTGAGGAGCTAAAAGGGGCACAGACAGAAGAGGGTGTGAATGTGCAACAGACACAGCCAAACCCATTTAAACAAACAGACAGAAAATGCACACAATTTGCAAACAACTGTGGAGTAAATACTTTCTTTTCCTTTACAGCTGTGTGCAAATCTGAAAGATCTGGCATTGTGGACTTTAAAGTCCCCCTCCACTCACAAACTGGAATTTTTAGTGTTGGCTCACAGTAATCTCTTGACTTTCACACTGCATAATGTTGTCTGTACAGTGTTTAACACTCAGAGGTTTCTCACATCCACCTAAAGGAGTAAGAAACTTGTTAAGCACTCACTTTAAATCCAAGTTTAACAGAAAGATTGTATGATGTATGATGCTTTGGAGTCACCATAGATCAGTTCAGCTATTACAAGTGATGTGAAAACCTGAAGGCATCCAACATGAAGTCAGGAACTAAAATTTTATGGAAACATATTCAGAATATTCCAAATCCAACTTTTGCAGGGAGAGCAACAGAGAAGACATCAATGTAATTTTTTTACTACCGGTAAGTCATTTGGTTTTGTGGTAGAAAAAATAAACTCTGTAATGGGCCTGTAAACATTTGTATGAGCTGAAAGAGTTCTCTCAGTGGAATCACAAGAATGTATATGATTCAACTAGGAGAGGAAGTAAGAAAACAGACGAAAAAGCTTTACAGTTTGACTGTAACAAATGAAATGTTGCAGCTTTCCCATGGGAGAGCAGAAGAGAAAGTGAGCACCTGCAAAGTTTAATAGTTTAACCACAGTATACCCATATTGTGCAGGAGTCACGGATAAAGTCTGGAGGTATATGGATGGAAGAGGACGCTCTCAGCGGATACAATGTTAATGGCACAACACCATAGTGACTGATTTTACTGTACATGAGCTACAGCGGTTACATGGCATGCTATTGCCTCCTCGTGTTACTGGTAGTGATGAAATAGCTGCTTGCTCATTCACAGCTGGTTTAGTTGTTTATTTGATTACACTGAAAATCCAACTTGAAAGTCTGCCTAGCTTTTTTATTGCTAGTTGTTACATGTACATATTAACAATTTATTGCATTTGTTCACAATGTCAGTTTGCAATGTCATGATCTCTTGGATTGACATAAACACATACCAATGCATAGTCTGCACCTCACAACAGTAAAGTAGAAATTGCTCCATTCATGTGCGCAAGCACAAAGCACCTCCTTTTTGTGCAATTAAGTTAGTTAGATGCCAATTTAACTAATTTTATCTTAATTTACCCTTTGTAACGAAGAAAAGGCTCTGAAATATATTTATTCTAAGGCTAATAGTAATCTCAAGAAAAGGTACAGACACAAAGGCTCCATGATCTGAGGAGGAAAAGACATTTTCAGAGGTCTTACTATTTTAGGTCTCAGGAGCTTGCCAGACCCTACCAGGCCCTGAGTCTTCTGATTGGTTATTAATGACATCATCCCCAGGGCCAGCCTCCTCCCAGCCTGACTATGCCATCAGTGCCGAAGTATCTCAGTGATGTAATGCAAGGAGGGCCATGACATACACTCAAGTAGCACCTATACTCCCCCCCCCCCCCTCCTCTCGTTTCTCCTTTCTCATTCTGCTCCATCATTTCATTACGCCCTCTCTGCTCTCCGGCTGCAACCAGATTAAAATCCCCTCCCACCTGTTTATTTGCTCTCCAATACAAGGCACAGAAACTAGTAGCTAACCCCTGAGCTATTTAGAGCTCTTAAATGGCTCCTGAAAACAAAGCAAAACGACGGGACGAGAGCATTAACATTTCCTAATCCTGTCTGTGTCCTGCAGCTGTAATTACAAAATGGATCAAAGATCAAGCCATTTTTTATTTCCCACAAGGTGTGAGTAAAGATGTTGAAATCCAGGTAACCATTACATCATAAATTGTTAGTTACAACTGCTCTAAATGAAGAGTACATCCACACATGTACACAGACAGAACAAGGAGACTATTAAGACAATTACAGCCTTAAAGCAACAGAAGAAATGTACATTAAGGAAGTGTGTAGTAGCCCACTATCTATGCATTTATTTCTCTTCCATTTATTCTGACCATTTCACCTTCTTTGGCCGGTGTTCCACATCTGTTTTTTAATCACAATTTGTGACTGTGTGTGTGCATACATGTCCTGGGCAAACATCCAGAGCTCAAGCGGATTAGTGAAGGGACTCTACCCTGATCAAAGCAGCACAGAATCCAGCTTACTGAGACATACTGTATAACACATAACACCCACAGAGATGATACTCTACATGCGGCAAACCCGTAGACCCCTAGCGGTGCCGTATAAGTCCTTAAAATTAAACCATTTAGGATTTCTTAAAATACCTAAACAAATTCTGGTCCGGGGAAAAACTCTCACCCAGCACGGGAAGTTGTTGAACTGACATTCAACTTAAGACTGTCATCAAAAGTGAAGTGTGCAGCTGCTCTATAGAAACTCTAGTGGTTAATCGTCCAGGGAGATTGGACTGCTTGTTTATGGGAGAGAACCAGGAAGAGCTTTTTCCTTGGTGACTTGGACACATTTTTAGTTCAGAGTTTACAACAGTACAGCGACAAAATGAACCCAAGCCCTGATCTAAAATCAGACTGACATAATACTCAGAATGTGACACAAACTAGCAACTTTAAGTGAAGTATTTGTACTTTGTGCTAGTGGATCATAATGGGGTTGTAAGCAGAGCTTCAAAATGCAAAAAAAAGGAACAGGAGCAAGAGACAAAAAATACAGAGTAGGCAATTTATTAAAAACTGCATTTAAACTCAAATAGGCTTTTCGTTAGCTGATCAAAAGACCATAGCCTTAAAAAGTAAAAAAAATTCTGCTTAAATACTGTATATTTCTTTCAGGCATTCATACTGCCATAACCTCCTGATGATAAAAGCAAAAAATCTCTCTGTCTTTGAACATGTCAGGATTGTTGAGCTGCACAAGCTGGGCCTCTTGCAACACACCATGACTGCAGAGCTTGGACGAAGTGAGACACTTTAAATTTCCTCCAAGATCCTGAGGGTTATAGGACAAAAATGTCAAGTGGTAGACTCAGAAAAATTTCACTTGTGCTGAGCTGGAGGATCTAACAGGTTGTCTGTGAAGACGTAGGCCTTTACTGATGCTGACTAAAGCCCAGAAACCATAAAACGGCATCTGTGAGAGAAGGGCTTCAAGAACAAAAATGACTTCAAAAGCCACCTCTCCTCCTACATCACAAACTTGCCTGTTTGGACTTTGTGATGAAGGGCTTTGTGATGAATCGGTTCGATTATCGGCGCCGATATGTGGAATTCTGACTTACATCGGTATTAGTGTTTTATTTTAAATCCGATGGGCCGATATTAAGAAATCAATTAAAAACTGGGTTATTTCTGCTCAGATGCTGCTGCTCCTTTCTCTCTCCTGCCACTTCTGTCTCCAGCATTGTACCGCTCACGGCGCCATCTGATTGGTTAAACAAGCCACAGTATGCGTAAGTGGCAGAGCCACTGAAGCGGAAGCTGTCCTCACACACACGGCGGAGAAGTTTTCTCATGTGGAGAAGCTCCGGAGCGCAAATACGTGTCGACAATAAACGCAGAAAACTCCTGAAATTGTAATAAACATCCCAGTGCTCTGTATCTCACAATTACTACTAACGTTACAGTGTGTAGCAGAATAACGTAACAGCAGAGTAAATATTAGTGGCAGCTCTGCTCGCTCGTAGCACCTCCCAACATGTCTGTGAATTACTTGAAAGAAGGCTGCTGATAATATAACATTAGTTCGCTGGTATGGCTGTAAATGCTCAGCAGACTATGTATTAGCAATGGGGATAATGTATGTAATGTGGAGAATAGTGTTTGTTTGCGTGAAAGTCACATGAAAAACTCTACAGCTTACGACTACTATAATAACTTCTGAGTCTAGGATCCATGCACTTCTGGAGCTATTTATTTTCTATTTGTTTGGTTAAATAAATGTTCTTTAGGCATTTAAAGAAGTTAAGTGTTTATATTATTCAACATTTTTACGGCAATTTTTACACTTTTACTGCAAATGAATATCGGCTACAAATATTGGTTCTCAGCCTCCTTCACGACTAATAATCGGTATCGGTACTGGTCCTGAAAGACCCATATTGGTCGATCACTAGCTTTTGGTTCTGTTTTTACGGTCATGGTCTTAAACTTTTTAACAGCTAATGAACAACCTGTTTGAGTTTAAATGCAGTTCTCAATGAAATACCCATTCTCTATTTATTGTCTTTTGCTTCTGTTCCTTTATTTTGCATTTTGAAGCTCTACTTACAACCTGGTTATGATCTCCCAGCATGAAATGCAAAAATTTGTAATTTTTCCCCTGGTTTTAAGATGTTGATCAGGAGTGTATATATTTGTTTATTTGTAAAGC
The DNA here is from genome assembly GCA_029823295.1 of Pseudamia nigra. NCBI lineage: Eukaryota > Metazoa > Chordata > Actinopteri > Kurtiformes > Apogonidae > Pseudamia > Pseudamia nigra. The sequence goes on along the minus strand of JAQQAE010005317.1, from coordinate 12,084 downwards.
GTCTTTCATTGTTCTGAAAAGCGCTACATAAGTCTGATGTATGATAATTATCATCATATTGCTATGGACTGTCAATGTCAATGTGCATTCACATGTCCTATGAAGGTTATAATATATTGCCGTCAATGAACACATGCAAGTTTAGTTGAATTATAATCTTATTCTCATTCATCTTGTTTGCTATGACTAATCATCTGAATATTCTAAATTTAAAATGTGGATGAAAGAGTAATGAATAGAGTCCATTGTTCCAGGGCTACATTTACTGTTGCTACTTAAAACTCAAACTCTTCAAATGTGTTTTGTGATGACTGGTGGACTCTAATTGAAGCCCACTGATACCGAGTGAGACATGTATTATGGATGCACTCCGAGTAAATTCACATTGAGATAGTGGCTGTAATTAAGCCATTCTCCAGCTCCACAGAGAGTCCTCCATCAAACTGTCTGAGCTTGAGTGAGAGACCAAATGGGACGTGTCTGAGTCTAATAATAAAAGTCCTCTACAGACATAGCTGGGATTTGTCAGCCTGAGCAGATACTCCGCAGCTTTTGGCTAAAATCATGGGAAGCTCTAGAGTAATATGAATTGATATCTTCATATGTGATCGAGAACATCCTCCAGTTTTGTGAGGCTTTTGTTTGATTGACAGTGCACTGATTAGACAGGCAATGCATGATAGAGCTGCACATGCACACATACTGTAGCTGATGCTGTACCCATTCCTCCCCTCGGCTTCATTATGTACGTAGTGAGATGGATTTTTTTGTGATGCCTCTGTGGCTAACCACCGTCATCCACCACCTAATGGCTTTAGCATGTGTCTCCCAGCCCATTGGCTCCGGTGGTCTCAGATCTTGGAAAACTGAAATGAAGCGGGGTATTGTTGTGTTGCTGCCGGGGAGGATAAACACTCTTGTAAAAGGAAACCTGACGGGAAGGAAACTTCGAAACAAAGTGCTAAGAAAAGGTGATAAAAGGCACAAAGGACATAACTGTGTGTGTGTTGGTGTGTGTTTGAATACGTATTAAGAAGCTGTTTCCCCTCTTCCTGCCATGACAAAAGCTCATGGAAATGTTCAGAACTTCGTGGAATGTTCTGTGGCCTTGAATTTTAAGGTAGACGCAAGTGGGATGTCTTGTGGGAATGGAAACTCTACGTAAACCAATTTCTAGCCATAGTTTTCCGCACATTAAGGGTTATGTAATGACAGACTGGTAAACCTTATAACTGCCCTATAATATAGATATTATCTGTGAAAATGAGCTGATCAGTTCTTGTGAAGGTTCTCCAAATACAACAGCTCAAACAAGAAACTTTTTACTAGTGGGAAAGCTGAACTGGAAAATACCTACAATATAAAGAGAGTTTAGTTGACTTTCATCCAGAAAGTCAACTAAAATATTCCCAAATTGTTTAACACCCAGGACAGATTTAGCTTTTAGTAACACTGGAAAATGACTGGAATAATGAGGTGGAGCAGAAAAGTAAAATACTAAGTTCAAAATTGAAAATGTCAGGTTTTCTTAGACGCTTTTTGTTACTCTGGGGAGACTCTGGAGTGGAACACCTCACTGGTATAGGAATGTAGTCTGGGCCACAAGATCTATAAGTAAATGGCACAAATGAATTATTAACTAGAAAGTTTTTCTTCATGAGAGACAGGTGTGATGAAATAATCAGCTTCATGGCACACAAACTAAAATCAACACAGTGTTAGCCTGTCTGTATTACTTTTTAGTGAACTTTCTCAAACAGAAAGTCAGCCAGGAATTTCAGCGTATAAGGCTGAGGTCAAAATTATTAGCTCCCCTGTGAAGATTTGACTCTTTAAATGTTTCCCATACTTCTTACTCTATTTGTGGATACTTAGAAACACTTTAATTATGATATCCTTGTCCTGCTTTGTGTCCATTAACAATGGTAAATGGTCTTGCACTCATATAGCGCTTTTCTACCATACGGCACTCAAAGCGCTTTACACTGCTTTCCATTCACCCAGCCACACACACGTTCATACACCAGTGACACTCACTGGGAGCAATGTGGGGTTCAGTGTCACCACAGCCACCCCATTAACGATCCTTCTTGTTAGATCTAAACTAATTTCTTTTGTTTTTAGCATGATGCGTTTACAAGTGATGCCTCATATCCTTTCTGAAGTGAACATTTAGTTCACACACCGACCATTACTCACTGAAAAATTGGTGGTTTGTGCTGCGACTGAATAAAAAGGTCAGTTCCTCTGGGGGTTCATAATATTGACCCTGGTCGTTTTTTTTCTTTCCTAACATAAATCTGTTTTTGTTCGCAAATAAAATAACTTCCTGCTTCTAAATGAAACGAGCTTTGAAGTGCTCTGTTAAAAATCTGACACTCTTTTAAACTGCAATTGAGAAAAATCAGAAAAAAATAAAATAAAATAATAGTTCCCTTTTCAATTAAACAATATGACAAGCTGCACATTTAAGATTTTAATTTTAGTGATTTGTTGGCAATAAAATGTATTACATTTTGTAATACATGTACAATTAGAGATAAAATAAATGACATAATTAAAATTCTTTTATATTTAATCAGTGTCTGCCTTGTGACCTTGTGGAAAAAATGTACACAGTGCTTAAGCCATTCACCACACATACAGTATGACATTTATCTATTTAAAAGAAAACTTTACAAGCTTTAAAGTTACAGTTTATGGTAAGGACAAACATTGTGTTACATATATGGTATATAATGTGCTGCTGCAATGAATAACAGCCCACTGATATAATAAACAACACTGCAATAAAAGCACCTACATAAATTTAATATCAACAATAAATGCTGTGTTCACTGTATATGATCCCCACATACCAGGTCAGCTTTGTGATTATAGACTATGGTGGAAACATTTAAACCAATGCATTCAGTACTTTTTGTGACACTGTTAATTTCTTATAGTTGTGTATTAAGTGAGATAATGTAAAGTGAGCCAATAACTATTGCAAAATAAACCGAAGACATGCATCCTACATCATCCTGTTGGGGTTTATGTTGGAATAGTGACCCATCACCTGTATGTCATCCTTAAAATAAAACATTACAGCCTTATCCTGAAATACTTACAAACTGCTGTTACATCTAGAAAACTGCCACCAAATGCTGCATCTATGACGTCTGTCAATATCTGTCCTTAGATATGGCATGGACTCAGAGTTAGGAAATGTCACACTTGTATAATCCTACTCGTGCTCAAATGATTGTGTGAGTAACCATAAACATGGCAAAAATAGTAAGTCTATCCCGATATCTACTATTACAGTGAGCCTGATCTGCGTTTATTTCATGCTTATGAAATGACTCCTGAGACTCTTTCCTGTATTTACATGAGTCTGTGTGTTTATCAGTAGGCACAGGAAGGGGCTTTTAAAACAGACTATATAAAGAAAGAAGACAGGTTTCCTCAAAACTTCCAACTCCAGAGCTCAGGTAGCCGCTGTTCCCAGAATAGTCCAGCTTAACGAAAACATTCTGTGTGTCACAGGCTTATAAACCTCCCATTTCCAATGGTAGGAGTTTTATTATTTTGACCGTGGCTAAATGAGAGTGTACTGAGCGTATCAGGCAGGGTGGTAATTATAAAATCGCAGCAAGATAATGATTCATTAACCAGCGGTCAGTTCAGCGTATAGAGAATTCACAATAAAGCCAAAATCTGAGGAGAAAGGGCAAGACTCAGCAGGTTGTTGAATGGGGCTCAGGAAACAAGTCTCATCCATATTTATTGGGATTAGTCAGCTTTAATGCTCAAATTTAGAATGTTCTTAATTAATGTGGACAGAAAACCTCCAGTGAAGTTAAGTCTTTCTAAGAAGGGCGATGACATAAGCAAATACACTGTTAAAAGCCTTTCACATAAGGACGTTTGTAGATTGTCAATTAGATGATTATTCATTGTTATATAATTACATGTACACTTTTTTGAATTTTATCTTCCTGCTGCCCTCAACCTGTCCTAATCAAATCATCCAGCTAGGCTCAACATTGTCCTCGTACTCCCATCAACATTAAATAGCTCAGCGGACAGAGACACTGAAGATTGACGGACCAAAGCATACGACTCATGTTCATGTGCACAAAGCGTGTCTAGCACTGGACAAAAACAGTCCTGGTATGTTTTTGTGTGCTGTGAGAGGTACTGTGTCAAGTTAAATGCCTGAAGTAGTGGATGGATGGGAGAGGCTGGGTGATGTTTACACAGCGGGGGGAAAAGCTGAAGGGTTAACAGAAACTGGAGAGCAGAGCAGTGTCTGCTGGAGCCTCTGTCTGAGACTGTGGGTGGGGAATAATTGTTTTACCCCCATTTATATCATTGCCAGAAAATAGGAGCTGGTCAGACAGATGACTTGAGCATGCAGGTGGAGTTATTAAAGTATGTACAAAAGAAGACAATATATTATTTTACTGTATATCGTCTCATGTAATCACACAATAACCAGATTTGTTACACTTCTTACTGTGTAGCTTAACTTCAGTAACATTTCGCATCTGTTCTCTGCAGTGGGGGTAATATAAAAAAAAAAATCTAGTTTAATTTATTAGCAGATTTTCCTTCTGCCTCAGCAGCAAACATTATGACAGGAAGCCAAATTCATAGCCACAGCAAAGCAAGTGAATACGCTGCTTCATCATTTCTTCTTTTATTCTCATGTAATGCACATGAATTGTCTAACCCTCATGTGTTTGCAAGACATCCAAAGTATATTTCCAGTGGTAAAACTTTTCATAACTCAGTTTTAAAATGTTCAGTCCTCTGTACCACATTTGGCAAATGAAATATGATACAAAATAGACTCATGCCCTGAAGTAAAGCTGAAGTTCTTCAGAATCATCCTGCCAAAGAACTCAACATAAACACGGCATTAGAGCTGGGCAATATGGTCACAAAGGATGCTATGATAAACATTCTTTAAACTGTCAATACTGATAATTATTATACTGATAAATGTCAAATTTGAGTGATTAATGTTCAGAGGCTGATTTTTGGTCCTGAGTGAAAGTTGGAAAAACATTATTTGCATCTTTTAACATTCTTTGTAAAAGATGAAAATGACCTGAAATGAGATGCAAAAATACAAATATTGTTGCATCTTCTAAAATGATGCAGTAGTAATAACAGAAAACGTCTGTAGGTCGGTATAGCAAAAAATTAACCTCACTTTCAATTTCAATTTCTGGTCTCTGGCTAATTGTAACATCCCTAAACATTACTGAGGAACCAGAGATATTTCTGTTTTCTTTAAATTCTACTTCCCGTGGGGTTGAACGCTGCAGATATTCAAGGCTGAACTACCAGTTCTATTTCTGTTCTTAATCACAATATCTGGGAAGACATTGCAAAAACATGATCATGTCAATTAAATGTTAAATTGATTTGAAAAAGGTGCTCCCATTTCCTTGATGTGTATTCACTCAAATCCACTTTTACCAAACTTAAAAACCTGCGGATCATTTCTTGACACTTACTTGAATTTTTCCATTTCCATAAAAAATCTTCAAATGCAGAACATTAAAATGCACATTAACTAAATGCACCTCACATCATAGAAATGCTATTGCTTGGATGTTCTCTGGCAGCTCACATAGTGTAACGTCGGGTCTATAATAAAGGTTCACAAATGCCTAAAAATATTTTGCCCTCCACAGTCACAACTATCTTGAGCCTGTGTCTCAGGATAATATTATTATTACTAAATTCTGGGAAAGGCGTAAGCAGAGGTGGGGAGTATTTAATTTACTCATAAAGAGGAGATTTATGGATGTGGTGAAGGAGGACATGAAGGTAGAGAAGAAGATGTAGAGGATAGGGTGAGATGGAGGCAGATGATTCGCTGTGGCGACCCCTGAAGGGAACAGCCCAAAGGAAAAGAAGAAGTGGAGATTTACATGTACCTGAGTAGGTTTTTTCAAATAAATGTACTTTTCTGAGTATGTGTTTTTCAGAATACTGCTCTTAGTTACATTTGGGATGAAAAAAATGTACTTCTACTTAGTAACATTTGGCTGAAGCTTAATGAGGTTGGATTTTTTTAAAATGTACAAAATAGAAAATTACATTAAAAATGACCTAAAGAGTGGAATAAAATATCAAAATGACAAAAAAAAATGAAACAACAAAATGAAACAAAAATGGACAGAAATAATCACAAAGATGAGTGAAAAAAACAGAAAAGTGTGCAAAAATAACACAATACTGAAAAACAGAAGGAAATAGAGTACCGTATTTTCCGGATTAAAAGTCAAATTTTTTTGCATAGTCTGGTGAGGGGAGCGACAAATACATTGGAGCAACTTGTATTTTGAACGAATTCGACTATAGGATGTTTGTCACGGTGACAGCCGCTAGAGGAGGTAAGCCGCGAGCTCTCCCTTCTGGCACGCCTTGATGCGCGTTCCCTGAACAAATGCAACCTGTTCTGCAGAGTGACTAATACACATTCTTTCTTCTTCACTATGCATTTTTTGGCTCGTGGAACTAACATACAGGAGCGACATATCACCCAGAAAATACGGTACTTAATAAGCACAAATGAGCAAAAAAGAAAATATAATCAAGCAAATGAACAAAAATAAGCCAGAAGTTGAAGATAAAATCTGCAACAAAATCAGCAAAAACAGTCAAAATAATCAAGTTAGTTTAAAAAAATGAACATAATAAAAAACTGAACAAAAATCAATATATGAGGCTGTAATAAATTGCATGATATTAAGTTACTCACTAACTGAGCAGTTTTTTTGTGATATATTCCTTTACTCTTACTCAGGTACTTACTGTATGAGTACATCTACTTCAATTTGAGCCAACAGAATTAAAAACTAACAATATTTTTACTTGAGTAATGCTTCTGTTTACTCTTTCCACCACAGGGAAAAAGTTTTAAAAGACTAATGAAACACAAAATGACTGCTTTATTAAAATATTTGTGCTGGTTGGTCACATTTCAATAAAATGTTGCCATCAGCTTCTGACAGGATGTTGTTTCATTGGCATCCAAGGGGAACAAAAAGGTCTGTTTATGGACCAAAAAAGGCTTATCTTCTGCTCCTGTCGAGCTCCTGACTGTGCCAAGATAAATGTTACATACTGTACTTAAACAGCAGCGCTGCAGAAATAAAAGGCTTTCAAAGAGTGCTTTCATGTGTTCTTTACAAAATGATGTGGCTCAAATTGAGGTCAATTTTCAACGGGTAGAAGTCAATTAATGTTGTGGAGATTTTGCCTGATTATACCTTGCTATCATCACCACGTCTATTAGACTGGGGTTGTTTTAGCCACAAGGACAGCTTCTGGTCTAAGCCGCTAAAATGATAGAACATCTTCAAAGACATAAGGATGAAATGTTCACAGATAACTGAGAATATAATCTGCCTGACTAAAGTACACAGAAGCACATTAAAGAAAAAAGTCACAGACTGTCACGATTTCATGCCAAGACTTGTTTATATAAGCCTTAAACCTATACAGTGTAATTTCTGCTTTTTATGTCAAAATACTACAAAGATGATGACAGAATGAAATTAAGTTAATGTATTTATGATATACTAATATAATGGTTAGTGAGATACAGTATATTCATATTATGTCATCAACTGCACAAGATTGCCGATGAAGTTGCTAATATAGCCATATTTTCTTATTTTACCATAATTATTACCTCTGTCGAGAAGGTTATGTTTTTGTTGGTGTTAGTTTATCTGTTTGTTTGTTCACAACATATCTCAAAAATGTATGAATGGACTTGGATGGAATTTTCAGGATACGTCAGAATTCCAGATATAGTGATCCAGAATGTTTAGAATTACAGGGACTGAGGAATAATAGCTACTGTAAGGTAGTAAATAAAGCTATAGACATGAAACTGACACTAAATTGTAGTGGAAAGTCAGCTGATTCAGTAATGTGTCCACAAATCTGATGTATCGGCAGCATTTATGGAGCTGAATCCAGAAGAAAACCACCATTATGAATATATTATTTTTTGTCAATAACTATTGAACTAATAATAAATAAGATTAAAACTGACAATTTGTATAACCTTATCATTTCTTTTCACTGTCGTATTCCACTTTGAAGAAAGACTGAGCTGCCTTCTTTTGTCCATTTGGATTTTGTTTGCTTTAAACATTGTGTTATTTTACTCTATTTAATTTATAAATACAGTATGTATTTTGAATGATTGATTTTATTTGTCACATTCAGACCAGGAGAAAGAGTTCAAAACCAAAAATAACCCTCAGTTCAGTTAAATCCATCTTTAAAATGGAAAGATATTAATTTGACATTTATCATGATGACTACCAATCAACTGGCAGGAAATTTTTTAGCTATAGTGCCCAGGCCGAGGGTTTGCTAACATAATGGTAAATGTTCCCATATGAAGGGGATGTGATGGTACTGACTAGCAACCAAATTAAACAAAACGACACATTTCACTCACATTTACTATCATGCAAGTACAAATGCCAGTATTTATAACATCTGTGTTGTTGCTTTTGTTGGTGATGTTGTTGTGGTGATAATCACACATTTTCTGCGGAGATTCACCAAGTGTTCATATTGTATTATATCAATAACCAAACCACCTACAGCAGCTGAAATAAAATGTTTGATCAAACCCTGAACCTCAACGAGACATGGCGTGAGCTAGCTCTGGGCCTGATGAGAGATGACAGTGCAGACAGCTTGCTGGAGAAACACCTGGCCATGCCCACCCCCCCCAGGCCTCAGTGTTACTCGGCTGCATGCCACTGGCCCAGGTGTGTTTCCAAGGAGCTCAATGTCCCGTGACAGCCATCGAACCCCACAGCCCCAAATTTGTGTCAGCCCACGATAGTGTTTGATGTGCACACGTCCACAGCATGAACTGTTACCTGCAGTCCAGCAAGATAAACACCTGGTCACAACATACACTATGTCTCACAGTACAAATGGACAAATGGAGGCATATGTTCAGGAGCTACTGTTTGCCTTTATGTGTAAAAACACTGCCAAAATCACTGTGCCTCATATGCTAGCACTTAGACAAATAGCCTGGCTGAAGTAAACTGGCAGCCAAAGCACTGCTCCACAGTTAATAACAGTTTCCTCTGGTCTTGTGAGAAATTGACAACTTGCTACACCAGCAAAAAATGAAGCACAGAGCAAATTTGTGAGAGACAGTCTTAAGGCTGTCAAAGTGTTAAAACGAGTGATGAAGAATGAGGTTCAGGGGCTCAAGTTGGGGGTGTGAGGGTGTGAGATCATTTGTCTTTGTGACAAGGCGCTCCTCTTCGCCCTGTTTACCTTCCCTCCCGGCAGAGGAAGTGGGGTTGATGTACTCACTCCTGAAAGAGATGCAACAAATCACACCCGCCACTTAACACCTGAGTGGCAATAAACGGTGCTCTGCAAACTATAAAGACTAATATTATTTCAGAAGTAAAACTGGAACCAAGATTTGCCTCCATACCTAAATCAGCCAAATGGGTCATATTTACCCGGGACATTGGTGGGTAGAGTACACTGAAGCAGTACTCAAGTAAAAGTATTGATACTTTATAATTATAATTACTCAAGTAGAAGTGCTCATAAACATAAGCATTTGAGTAAAAGTAAAAACATATGCCATATAAAAACTACTCAAGTACTGAGTAACGTCATACCGTGGAATTTATTACAGCATAATATATTGCGTTCAAGCAGACATTTAGGTCATTTATGTGCATTTGTCCTTGTCATTGATGTTTTTGATCATTTTTGTTCATTGGTTGCAGATTTTGTTGATTTTTGTTTAATTTTGTTGGTTATTTTGTTAATTTTTTTAAACTTACATTATTGTTGTTATTTTTTTATTCTGTTGTTGTACAACATCTTCATTTTTACTCATTTTGTTGTTTATTTAGTTCATTTTTATTCACATAGTTGATGTTTTTATTCTGGATTTATATGGACTGTATTTAAATACATTGAGGGCAAAACAACACAATTTTAGGAAACATCATAAATTTATGGTCAGTGGATTGGTAGGTGTAGGGGTTCTTCAGAATTTTTATGAAAATAGTAACAATATGTTGAAAAATAGCCAATGGTGCTTCTGACCTGTTTCAACCACTGGTGGTTTGAGTGTTAAATATTAATTCCTATTGTTTTACTACAGAGGTACTGGGTTGCTTGTATTGCATTAGAATAAAAAGTATTAACAGAATTAAACCACATTTGACTTTAAAGCTGCTGTACTTGATGATGTTTCTGACATCACTGGCCAGAAATATCTTTTAACATGTTGTAAATGAAGGTTCTGATGGAAAATAAGAATTCTACTGAGTTCTATGGACTAGAAAATCTAATCCGACAGACACAGGTGTTTCCAGACAAGTGGGGGTTAAATCTGTGATTGACACCCGTGATTACTAATGCATCCAGTCAGACAGGCATAGGGCTGCAGCAACCAGTTATTTCCTCTGTCAATTAACCTGTTGCTTGTGTTGTTGATCAATAAAGTAATTATTTGTAATAATTTTTTCAATCACCAGAATATTGAAAAAGTGCTTCTCAAAGCCCAAATGTCTTGTTTGGGCACGATCCAACGACATTCAGTTCACTGCCATAAGAGAGGACTATCCAAATTAAAGAAGCTGTGATCAGAGAATTTGTAGATAGTTTGAATAGTTGTTTATTAATTCATTAATTGACAACTAATAGATTGAGTACTGCAGCTCTAGATGTGACTCTACTATATTCTACAGAAGCTTGGAGAAGTGCTTCCTTGTCTATGTTTACATTGAGTGTTTATTTGGACAGAGTACAAAGGTGCACATGTTAGGGATGCATTTTCCAATTGTGTTTTTTCCTCTGATTTAGGTTCCTGCAGCTGTAAGTGAAATTTACATCATATGCTTACATGTGAACAGCTGTGAAAATCACTTTTTCCATTCGCCTTTACTCAAGCAGGTCAGCCTTTTCCAGACACACATCTACTTAACGGTGGAAAAACTTAGTGCTCCAAAAAGAAAGAGGCACATTAAAACACCTTCCATACTACTTTATAAGACGTGTAATAGCAAACAATAAGAGAGTAGGCAGCAGGTTTACTATTTACTACACTGTACTGCTTTACTAATGGATCTATGTGATATATGAGTAGCACAGTGTCTTTGAAGTTGCACACTGACAGTGATGTTCAATCTGAGGGGAGGAATGTGGCATCTCCTCATTGGCAACATTTAACAGTCCATTTGATGTGGGGAGCAAAGCGGCCCATACATGGCCAGCTCGAAAGTAAATCTCATTCACAACTTTCACCTATACAGATACAGATATGTCCTTTCTGTGATTCAAAGGCACATGAGATACAGAGGAGGGAAGCAGATGAGGATTGCTGTTTGAATCTGAAATGATTAATGTAACAGAAAAGCAAAGAATGACAGTTTGGGTAAAGACTTGGGGTTTTGTGAAAGTGACCGTGATGTTTTCAAGTTCAGCCTCTCACGGCCTGACTCTCAGCACGTTTCTTCCCTCAGCTTAATTAGACACAGCCACACACACATTAGACGGATCTCTTTTTTTGCATCACACACTGAATGGCTGGCTACAGTTCAAGGCACCACAAAAACAGCTATGCAAAACGAGCAGCTTTCAGAGCCAGGGGAAACCATCAGCAAACAGCAAACATTAAGGACACTACACTGAATAGCATTCAAAAAGCCGCTGGAATCTGAAATGGTTTTATGCGCAATTATGACAACTATTACAACGCTTTCATAAGTCATATAAGGAAAGAATTTACTCGCATATATGACAGAGCATCTGCTCATGTCTGCCTCAGGGAGTGTTATGATGCTTACCTTTCTGTTGTGACTCTCTGTCAAACTGTACGTCCTTACAGAAAACTAGAACCACAAGTCCTGAACTAAGAGTGACACTACCTAACAGACGCACCATCCGACTCCCAAAACTTTTTGCTCTCTCCCGGCAGATCTGCACATTTCTCTTGCTCACCCCCTCCCTCTCCCTTCCTCTCTCTCTCGCGCTCTCTCTTACTTCAGCACTTCCTGGGCTGTT
>JAQQAE010005316.1:0-17764 GCA_029823295.1 Pseudamia nigra | reverse complement strand
TTCCCTACAAGAAAACAAGAGTGAACTGAGTTTACGTGCTCTCTCTCAACCACACACACATGCTTTTACTATCATGGGCTGTTTGTCGATTATTATCAGCACCTTCTTTCAAGTAGTTCACAAACAAGTCGGGAGGGACATAGGAGGTACGGGAGGTACGTTAGCGGCAGCTAATGTTTACTTCGCTCTATTCTTATGCACACTGTAACTTTAGTAGACATAGAGCACTGGGATGTTTATTACAATTTCGGGAATTTTCTGCGTTTACCTTCGGCATGTTTGCGTTCTCCGGAGTTTGTCCACATGAGAAAATGCTACCGCTCTGCCGTGTGTGTGTGTGAGGACACACACAGCTTACACACTGTGGTTTGTTTTAACCAATCAGATGGCGCTGTGGGCTGAACAGTGCTGAGACAGAAGCGGCAGGAGAGAGGGAGAGGGGCGACTGAGCTGAAATAACCCAGTTTTTAATTGATTTCTTGATATCGCCCTGTCAGATTAAAAAAAAAAAAAAACACAGATATTGATATTTGTCAAAATTCCAAATATCCGCACTGATAATCGGCCTGGCTGATAATCGGTCAACCTCTACTGCAAATACCTTTTCAGTTTTCATTTTTAACTAGAAAGCACTTAGAAAGTGCAGAACTCCACCAAGGCAGCTCAGTTTCTCTTCGTAGTGAAATCCGACCATTATTTTTTGGAACCAATAACCAAACTTATTTGACTCTCATTGTAGGATTCCTTGAAAACCTGCCATTAGGATTTGGATTCACATACTGTACCTATCATTATTGCCCCTACCTGATTTCATATTTTTGTATATTTGTCACGCTTGAATGTTTCAGATCATCAAACAAATGCTGCAAAAGTTATGAATAACTTTTCCATAATGGTGGTTTTCTTCTGGATCTAGCTGAAGACACTGTATGTCAAGTCCGTGGGCACATTACTAAATCAGTAGACTTTCTACTACAATTTGGTGTCAGTTGCATGTCTATTGCATTATTTGTTACCTTCAGTAGGTATTTTTCCTCAAGCCCTGTAAGTATAAGCATTCTGGATCACTACATCGGGAACATTGCCCATATCTGGATCAAATTTTGTCATAGAATCTATTATGGCGTTATCTTTTGTTTTTGTCTAACTTCACTAGGTGTTATTTGTGTTGTTACAAGGACAAATGTGGAATTGAATGGTGAAGAATCCTTTAAAAATGTTCTGGATCCAGGCGATGATCCAGATCACATCCAGAATCTAATCAACTGGCCCTTTTGTAATTTCTGACTTATCCTGAAAATTGAATCCACATCAGTAACGTTTTGAGGTAGGTTGTGAACAAACAAACATAAATGCATGAATAAATGAACTAACATCGATAAAAACACAACCTCCAAGGCGGCGGTAATGATTTTATCACATTTTTGTATTTAATCCAGCTATCAAATTCTGTTCACCTTTCAATAAAGATCTGGCACAAGCCGAGCCTTTAGCTTCATCCATTCAAAATCAACCAATGATCCCTAAATGATGATGGTAATACGGCCCCTGTTTACAGTTGAACACGTCACATATTTTCTACCATCTACATTTTTATTCCAGGCCTTTCTCACTGCTCCCGTAGCTTCTTATGTTGCATGTGGCAAGTTTATAAATGCTTAGTTGGAAAGAATGGATATTTATCTGAGGTTGCATAACTGGAGAAGCTCTTCTTGGGGGCTTGGGGTGGGAATGTAGAGACTGGATGTGGAAACTGCCCCTCTGTGGGTTCAACGTCAGCAGCCTAAATTTACATCTATCCACTGGCGACAAGTTTTCAAACTAAGCAAGGCTGGCGCGGGCAGCGGCGTGTGAATTGGCACTCGAGGTGAAAGAACATATTGATGCTCTCTGTAAAAGTGTAACACTGCTGTAATATCAATTATGCAGCTGTTTAGTGTCACTGAGTGTGTGCAGTCATGTACTACTGTATGAGCACTCATGCCATTCTGTATGCTGACTTACTGAAAAAGAGGCTCCATTGAAGACAGGTCAACCCAGTTTGCTGACCCTCCCACCCTCCGTCTGTCCCTGTCTTTGTTCCCAGAGAACACTAGTGGGGTTCTGCCCAGTGCTGCCAGCCTCTATTGATAAAAGGAATCATTGTCTTATCTCGTTGCAGCCCGCCAAATCAGTGGGACTCTTTGTTTCCTGTAGCATGTAGGACGTTGAGCACCGTATGGATGTGTCATGATTGCATCCTGCGGAGTCTAAACTCAGCAGATCTTATTTGTGCATTTGGAAAAGTTGAAAAAGAACCAGCAGATAGTCACATTTCATTGCAACATCATCCTACAGCAGGGAGGAAGAAGAAGCTGTCATACTTCTACTCTGAAGCTTCCCATCCTGCTTTTTTGTTTCTCTGAGCCTCTGGGAATGTGATTCCCTGTGTGCAAGTATGTTCATCCATATGTAATGTACATTTTTGCATGCATATCCATTTGGAAAAAGTGTGTGGATGCTCATAAAAGTAGGTTTTTGAGCTTATGCGTCTCTGCATGTGTGGTTGTGTGTAGCCCTCCATCTGATCCAGATCACCTCCCCTTCTGGAAAAAAAAATTCCCTCTCTGACAATATACAATTAAGATTCCTGCAGATGTGAAGGGGCTACTGATGAGTTCCTTCAGCACAGGAGTGAGGAGAAATGGTGGGAGGCGCGGAGCCAGAGATGAAGGAGGGGAAATCGAGTAAGAGGCTGCAGAATATGTGTGTATGCAGGGGGAGGGTGGCGTCTCTTTTAGGGAGGTTTAGTGAAAGCACCTGCCTCAGCTCTGGGACTCATGATGGATGAAGAGGAACAATTGTGAAATGGAGTGGAGGGGGTGGTGGACCAGGTTTCAGACTGAAATGAAGGACATATTGTTGCTGCTGAAAATTCTTCATTTCAGCCTTTTCAGCACATACAGTACATCAGTGCAGCGCAGACGTGAAACACAGGGGATGGGCTTAATTTATGTTAAATCCAGAAAGTTCAGGAAGTTCAGACTCCTTTGAAAGGTCCTGGGGTGGATTTTATTGTTCCGTGTCCTGAAAAGCCTCTCAAATCCAATGATTCTCTAATTTATTCCAGTTCCTGTCACAGCTTTTGAAGCTCTATTATGACTCAATTTACAGTTTCAGTGGAGTGATTTTAAACCGCTGCTTGCTTTCTATGTCAATAAATCATTACTGCTTTCATTTCGACACTTAGTATGCACACTATAAAGAAACAGATTGGAAGCCTGAACTGCATGTAATTGAATCTACATGGAATTACACCTAGCCAGGTTTTGGGGAAAAGTATGAGCTTGATTATTAGAAACACCAGTGCCAATAATATTACAGAAACATTACAGTTAATATGAAAAGTATGTACTTGTGCATTTGTTACAGGCTACAACATGCACTTTTACAGATATACAACTAAACTCCTCATGACTATTTCTGCCCAAATGGCAGGCATGAAATCAAGATCCACAGGGAGGCATATCTGGACATGAGTGGTGAGCGGGTCTGGTCTCAGCTCTAGTCTGTAATAGAGCCAGGCTTCCGAGCGCCTACAGAGGATAGCCTATTATGCAACCCACCATCCACACCACAGAAACCTCCCTTCACAGTCTGAGGCCATGCACTCCTCAAGGGGCACATGGACCATAAAAGGAAAATAAATCTAAAAAAGTCCCATGAGGCAGCAGTGCTTCACCCAGCTCCCTCAACAATGACTTCTTGTCTTATACAAAATGCAAAATGTTTTAAATGTTCACCTTGGGTACTAGTATTTTAAAGCCCAATGAAAAAGTCTCTACTAAAAAATATCCCTTGGTGCCCTGCTTTAACGCTACATGTGTGCAGCAGCATTGCCCCCACCACACACTCCCAGTACATCATGGTATTCTGTACTAAATATATACTCAATCTAACTATGGATTCAATCTCTTTCCACATCTGTCAGCGGCTGAATTGGAAAATACTGCATTATGAGCTGCATATGGACAGTTGCTTCGGATTAGGACTTTCATATTCCAGCTGTGGCTCTGAATATTGTCTTTTTGGAAAACTCTCATAATTACGTTCTTTTCTTTTTTTTTTTTAACTATGAAATCTGTCAGAGGAGAGCATGAGGCCAAATTACTCCAAATGAAACAAATTGATATGCTAAGCCGGGAGATTGAAAACTGGAGGGAGTTTTAATTCTTGACAGACTGAGAGAGAAATGCTCAGTGTGCTATTCATCTAAAGTGTATTTGTGTATGTTTAACTTGTTGGTTTAAGTGAATGAGTTATTAATTTGAGTATCCAGAAACGTCAGACTCGACTGATAACCACTTACTTTGTACAGTTTATTTCCCGTGTTATCATATGCTGTCAGCTTACTCGAGACAGAATATTTTACACTACATGATGACTCCTATTAGGTTCTTTTTCTTGACTATTTTGACAACGGTGCACAGTCATACTGGGGATTTGCTACAACTTTGGGCTCTGTCTCTCTTCACCTCAGCAACTTCTATTGTGACTCAGCCTGTTGTTGTCTCTCCGTATTTGTGTGGTGAATACTGTGACTCACTTTCCATCTGCGATTAGGCCTGAGCCATGTGGGTAAAGTGGGTGCGCACTACCAGGTGAGCCACCAAGGTGCTCATGTGTACAGTTTTTAACCCTTAAAAACCTACCAACCTATAACTCATAGATGCCTATTAAATTATGGCAGTGTGTCAAACCTAATATTAAAGACTATTTAACAAATGAGTTCAAGTTGCTGTAAATTCCAAGTTATCTGACATTTGATGCCAAACTTAATCAGGTGTCATCATCATTTTTCAAATGTCCTATACAGTACTCGAAGCTACTGACCACTTATAACCTACATAAAATGAAAACGACACAGTAGAGGATTACATACACTTGATGATTTCTGACAGCTTTTGCATCATTTCTTATTCTTTTTTGGCTATAAAGGAGGGGCTGAATATGTATAAACACTCCACTTTGTTTTATTACCAGTCAAGTCTTGTGCCATCCATCTCTGCCAACCTCTGTACCAGGCAGGGCCTGTGTGGGTATACATTAAACTGATTGATGAACACTTCATTAAGCTGATGGGTTCTGCAGGGGCAGGAAAGTATCCAGAAACAAGGTGAGGATTTAAAATACCATGAGAATTTGCTGTGCGTTCAGTGGCTGTGTCAGCATTTTATTCTAATTCTGCACTTTCTGTAATATATGTATTTCTGTGGAAACCATTCTCTGGCCATCTAACAGGAAAAATGCATATTTATTGTTATTATTCATAGATGGGAGAAGAGGTTACTGACAGCACTTTGTTCTGTACAGTATTTACATAATAACTGTCCCTGTGCAGAACTAATGATGTTTGTCCATTTACTTTAATCGTTGTATCTGTAAATGTTTAGAACCATCGTTAGTCAAAAAGCAGATGCTTTTTACACTTCATTATGTTCTGTTTAACTCCAAGCACTGGAGTGACTGTGTGTGTTTTCTTCTGCACATTGTCCCTCATTGACTCCCTTGCGTCTCCGCATGGTGTGTGCTGCAGACAGAGAGGCTTGCTGTGTTCTCTGCAGAGCAGCATGTGTGCATTTCTCCAGTCCAAGCTCAACGTCAGCTTCCTGTAGGAAGTGAAAAGAGAATTAGACTGACCTCACTGGTTTAGATTGGACAGCTTGCAGATAAATAGTCACAATAACTGTGTTGGATGGAGTAGGGTTAGGGCTGCTACGCAGTGAAAGGTCAATGTGCGTTAGGTCATTTATAATATCGCTTTTTCTTACATTCTTCCTCCGTCTGTGTTTCGATCTGTGTAGTATCTCCTGTATTTCTGGAGTACCTCCTCAGGTTTCAGGACAGGTCCTCTTGTTCCATCGCCTCCTCTCTCTTTCCTAGAACTGCTGAGTCCACACCAGCTGGGTGCTGGTAGAGGGGATTTGGCATCGTGGCCCTCTTGGCTGAGAATAAATTACATTTTCTAAACAGCACTGAACTGGCCTCTACCAGCTAGAGATGTAAGATGTGGAAGGGGAACTGTAAACACAGACCCTTAAGTGAAACATTTGCATATTTGCTGTTCGTTCTTAAAAAGCACAAAGCAGCAAAATACATATCGGGGTAGAGTAATGCTTTCAGATGTCTTAGTGTTTGCTTATTTCTGGTGCAATATATGTAAATTTTCAGAGCTTATTTTTGTCTGTTGTAGTGTTGACTGATAAATAGTAGGCATCCAAGTCAGTGCAATATGTGCATCACCCATCACATGACTGCCTGAAATATGATGAATAAGGAAAGTTATTTTATTTTACACATAGGTACAATCACATAAAACACCATTTAACCCTAGATTAGAGCTCCACACTTAATTGAATAGAATGACATGCAGTATTACTGCAATGTCAGCTTTGATAAGCCTCTATAAAGCTTTATAATTGCTGAAGTCCGGTTTGTGTATATTGTGGCATGACAGGGTAGGGCTGTTAACCATGCAAAATGAAATCTGTTGCAGCTTTTTGCTTGATGTTTTTGTATATTTATATTAATAACTGTATACTAATAAAACCTAGCAAACTGTCCCAAATCTGCACATACTGTCCACATTAATGTGCTTTTTCACTTAATCATGCATCCCTATCTCACATCAGTTTGTGTTAGTTTTGGTGGCGGCACGTTTATTTCTTGTAGGTCACCATATCAGCACTGAACGATGATAATATTGCATATTGCAGGTTTTCCTCATATTCTGCAGGCCTACATGTTCCATTCAGTGTACAACCTTTGCTCAAGCAGACTGAAGGTCTCATCCTGTTGCTTCTTGGAGTCATAACTCTCTAAGGCCTTGACAGTGACCACACATGCAGGCCTCAGTGCTCAGGGCTTAGAATAAGAGTGGCTAGGAATGTGACAGAGTAAGCCAACTTCTGCAAGCATTACTTTCCCTGCCTACATATCAGCCTAGCAACTGTCTGAGCAGCCCCAAAGTGAGCCGCCCTCTCATATCCTCTAAAAGTCTCTACCCAGATTGAGTTGCATAAGTATTTCTGACTGAGAGATGTACACTCAGATGCAACAGTTGCACTGGCAGAGTGGACTGTCCTTGTTACTGTGCTCTAAATACACACAGATATTTACTATACTTGTCTAGTTAAGCCTTGGTGTCTTTGGTGTATTTATTCCAACTGACCCATGGCACTGCACTGGTTTTCAGTGTCCCACAGGGAGCCTGAAAGCCAGACAGCACATGTGTCATCTCCCCTTGTGGAGATTAGGCAAGCAGCCTGCAAATGACTTTTTGCGTTTGTGGTGCATGCACATGGATGCGTTTGTGAATTTTGTTTTACTGGATTAGGAGGTTGTTGATTTGTTTGTGATTTACTAGGGTGTCAGGACATTTTGTGTGCTCATAGATTTCTAGATTAGAGATTTAAAATGCATGTGTGGCTTTTCTTCACACTTTGCAGGCAGCATGTATAGTGATAAGTGCAAGAAAAGTTACTCTAACCATACTGCAAAATATGGAGGTATTTATTTTATCACTATATATAACATATTGAATATTGTGCTTCTGTGTTTCTCCACGTTCAACACATTATGTGAGCAGATGTCACAAATTTCAGACACGATTAATGCCACTTATTTGTAGAAAAATGTACAAATGTTCAAAAAATATTCACTCTATCTTTTGTTTTTGATACATTTCCAGAGCAGAGGGGTACATTGGGTAGCTCTGGAAAGAAATACTTCATTTCAACATGAGCTTCTCAGGTACGGCGCCAGGCAGTGTTTGTAATAGAATCAGTGCTCCATGTGCTTATTTATATTGGGATGTGATTTACTGTTGTAAGCTGGTTAAAGAGAAAGTGTGGCTGAGGGAAACAGAAATGTTTTTCTTTACAAGACAAACAAAAGAGAGGCGTTATGAATATGTAAATACAAAAAAGGGCAGTATGTGGGGGCAAAGTTTTTTTTTTTATTTCATTTCAAACTGACCTCTTATGCAATTATGAAAATGCAAATAGCATCTAGCTCCAAGCTGAAATGCAGATGGAATACAGTGTGCCCTGCAGCAGCAGAGGTTCTCTGTTCTGCTGTGTTGTCTTCCAGTAAAGTTAAGCGTTCCCTGAGGCTGCCCCCTCAAGAAAACATAGTTGAAGTGGGACTACAGTGCTTCATCATTTCTAACATTTCTGGTAATTTATCTTAATGACTATAAAAATCTTGACTATATTTAAATGATTTCATTTGCATACAAATAAACACCATTTTCTTCCATTACCTTAGACAATTAGCTTCTTAACCAATGAAAATTCAGAGATGAATTACTTCTAAGAGAGATTTCTAATTGTTAATTGCAATCTACCAGTACAGACATTAACCAAAATTGACTAAACACAGTTGTTAGCACAACTTCCAAGTGTGATTTTGTGCTATATCAATAAAACCGGCTTGAATTAACAGGAAAGAAAAGTACACTTTCCTAATAAATAGCAAAAGGACCTGAGGAACTGAATTTCATGATACTTGGTAAATCAGTTCTGCTTCTCATCTGACCTGCTATGAACTCCTCTGCTCCATGCCTCCAGCAAACATCACCACTGGCTCCACTGACAACAGTCTTGCAGCTGTGTGTGGAATACTAAATGGCATGTGGCAAATGCAGAGCCTCGAGGATGTGTTTGCGTTCGAGATTGGCAGGACCCGGGGGAGTCGGCAGAGAGTAATGCTGCTGTTCATGAATTCTACGACAACTTCAATGGGAAGGAAAATGAGGACTGCTGAAGAGTCTGGAAAAAAAAATACTACCAGTGTTTTAACTGACGTGAAACTTCCAAAGATGAAATCAGAGGGAGAAAGGCTTCACTGTTGTTTCCAGTTTGAGTCAGGAAGAAAATATACCCCTATTTTACATTTGCATGAAAACTCGAATCATCTTTCTGCGATTTCAGCCATAATGAAGGAATCTGTGCAATGTTTGCATGGCTTGTGTTGCTAGTCTACCACCAGAATAGGCTAGTCTTAGAAATTTCACTAATGTTCTGCAAGTATCACTGTCTAGAAAGAATCCACACTATTTGATATTGTATACACTGTCTGTCCAAAGAAAAAGTAACCATCTGGATTTGAAGTGCATATGACACGATTTTTACGTAACCAAGAAAGGCCACCAAATGCAAAAACAAACATATTAAAAACAATATTATAGATAAAAAGCATCCCCCCGAATACAAACAGAACTGGCATGGCTGACTTGAGCAAAAAGAAAGTTTGTGGATTTCACTGAGAATCCGCCGCAAAGGTCGGCGCCATATTGATGACGCCACGAACAGAACACGATGCCTGCCAGCAGCCGTCTTATGAGTATAAGTCTGTACAGATTTGAGCCATATTTGGACAAGACACAGGCGAGGGACCACCGTGACAGCGACTATGACAGTCCGGACGACATGTCTGTTGATGAGAATGATGGTTAAGACTTTCAAGGGCATGAATGTCTGGGCAACACAGACTGGAAAATAGTTTTAGATCCATGGCACTGTGTAGTAATTTCGATTGATTAATGATGAACATGTATCCAGTGGTGTGACAATGATTTTTTTTTCCCCTTCCACCTAGTTGCCCCCATATCCAGGGGCAAAGTCTAATTTACCAACACTCACAGCTCCAGCCTTCTAATCAATGAATAAAACCACACATCCTACACACCGCCGCAATTGTCAGAATCTCAGCTAAAAATGTAGCTAAACCAATTTCAGATCAACAGACCGCAGCTCACACAAAGACATTACGTTCAAAGAGTCAAAAGATAACAACTCCGCCAAATTGCTTTGTCTAACACTGTGCTTCATAAACCAAACATAAATCTAGATTGTAACACATTCAATGAAAGCTCACATCAAGCTGAATCCAGCGAGAGAGTGTTCGAACAATATTCAATCACACAACAATCTGGCAATCCCACCACTTCCAGTCAAAATTCAGACACCAACAAACAAAACACAACAGAAATGGCTGACTGCTGACAGAAACAGTGTCTGCTCGTGACATCACATCCGGCTGACGTGCTTTTCATATTTTTCATAGATGGATAGATATACTTTATTGATCCCACAAAAGGGGAAATTCACATACGGCAGCGGACTGAGCTCGCACCTTGCAGTTTGGGGAAAAGAGGGGAGGGAGGTGATACATTTGGATAGAGAGAAAAAAACACATCTGTCAGAATTTAGCTCAAGAGTGAGCAAAATTATGAAAACATAGGGAAAAAACCCTCTTATAGTACATTTAGCAGACGGTTCCTACACACTTAACAAAGCAAGGTGAGAGAGAGTTGGTTTGTGTATGTAAAATGTGCATATTGATCAATGGATGCATTGTGTGTTATCAGTTCTGATAGAAAGTCAAGAATCCTTCCCCAATGTAAATTGTCCAGATCTTGATACCATGGTGGTTCACCCATGGCAGGCAAAATGTCCTTCAGAAAGTTCAAAACAAGCTCTCAATCAGTGTTTTTGAAAGCTGGGGAGGTGATAAGCAGTGCATTATCCAGCAGAGTCCGCTCCCCAGGGGAGATAACAGCCTATTCATTGGGATCCGAAGACAAAACAGATAGCCGTCATTTGGAGGCAGACAGGAATTTCATCTCTTCAATACTCTAATTTAAATATTTTTGTACCAGACTTCAAAAGATCACTTCTATTAAGAGAATCCCGCACCCCATGTTTTTATCCACTCATTCGATTTACCTCAGAAATCGTCCCAAGTTCATGCTGACAGACTCTCTCCCAACTGCATAATTTGAGACAAAGCTTTATTGGGCTCTGAAACAGCTCTGTCTGTTCTTCCGTGTCGATAACCAGGAAAAATACCCAAACCAATCAGCATAAATCCTGTTATCATGGTTTTTAAGTGGTTCCAAGTTGAGAACTTCTTATTTTATCTTATTTTCTTTTTATCCTATTTTTTTTTATCTTCTTTTCCTTATCAACACTTTTTTTGCCATTGCACATGACAAAGCAATGATGTTGAACTGCTGTGTCTGTACTACTGGGAATTCACCACAGAGTCGAGACAGACAGAACACAACAGTCCAACAAGTGGTTTTTAGAACTTTGATCCATACTAGTTACTATTACTGGAGCCACTTTAAGTTTCTAGAGTGACTCTCACCATGTTTTACTGAGCCTTTTGTGGCACCTTTAACATAATGGAATGTAAAGTCAACTTAATTGGCTGTGCTTGATAGTTTTTTCTCATTGAGCAAAAATTCTGTACTTGCTATTTAGCATGAATTCAAGTGGTCTGACTGTGAGCAAGAATTCTTCTTACTTCCACGGACTGTAAAAGAAAAAAATCATATGGCACAGACTTGGGCTCATCACAGGTAGTTTTAGGCAGAGAGAGGAATAAATTCATGGCTGACAGTAATAATTACTGAGCGCTGTCCAGATATGGCTCCACAATATCATGAAATGGTCACCTATTTTTATTATATTTACTATTTTGACTTGGATCAAGGGGAGAGAACTGTAAAAGGAAGGTACGTACTTTGAAATTCTGGCATTTTTGCCCTGATTTTGGTTCCTATAGCTTTAAAAGTCTGCATTGACCTCAATCATTGACTCCTCAGTAGCCATTGATCAGCCCGGATGCAGTCAACACCTGTTGATGCTGCACAAATAGTGCAAATTCGTCCATTTGACTTCATTTGCACAAACACGCATCTCGTGACAGCATACAGAACGTGTTATAGCTCTACCCATGTTGGAGCCAACCGCAGATTGAGTCAGTCTTCTCTTTGATGGTTGTTCAGTCTCTGCCCCCCCGATGCATAACCAGCCTCTGTCTCCTTCCAGAGCTACTAAAATAACAGATAAGAGCCACTTCAAAGGCATGGCTGCTTTTTCCTGCTCTGATCCAAAAGCAGGCAAATGAAGGACAGGCACATTTGAGTAGTCAAATGGCTCTGGGATGCATAGTGCAGAGTGAACTTCGAGGTAGCTTTTTCATGGAAGATGCGATTGATTAATGCAGCTCTATTTAAAGCGCCAACAGGCCACTCCTACCACCTTAAAAGCTCTTCATCAAGCACATAATTACTTTACGAAGACCGCAGTGCTCTTTTCTGGCTCTGTAGGTTTTCCACAGCACTGGGATTAATGGTTTTTTTTTAAGTGCTTGCCCAGATTTGTAATCAACAGATTTAGTGTTTTTCATTTGGATAGCAATCAGTTGAATTTTTAAGACAGGATTTGTGGCCAGGGAGTATTTTCCCTGAGGTTATCGTCACCAAAAAGCCTGTGTGTTTTCTTTAATCTTAATACACAAACAGAAAACAGCCCTACTGCTGCTCAAGACTGACACATATTCAAGGCAAAGACTGAATGAGCCGATGAGGCAAAGTGTGTGTATTTCTTTTAGTGTATGAGCTGGCTGTGTATAACTAAGTGGGTGAAATGATACAGAAAACAGCTAAATGCATGTCATTTAAAGCAAAAGCCTGTTTATTTCGAAATATTTATATTCATTCTGCCCACTTCGGAAGACAATTTGGCTTGAAAAAAATGAGGAAAATGTCTTCAAAGTGCAGTGTGTAGGATGTTCTTCATTATTTATTTATTTGATAGGGACATATTCCATTTACACAGAGATTATATCACAATTCCTGATGTCCTGCATCACAGTGTGTAGAGCAACTGCTAATTTCCAATGCCTGTCCCTAGATGGGCTTTTAAAATCACAACCGTATAACGTAAAATATACATGTATATGTTGTTCACGTATAAACATACAAATATGCCCCCCACCCGACCCACACATAAACATACACCTACGCATCTACTGTACAGGACTGATTGTCTTTTAAAAACTTCTTCAGTTTAAGTTTAAAATGCTGATAATTTAGTTCTGTTTTTAGCTGTATTGGCAGCTTATTCCAGGTCTTCACTCTCATAATTGAGAATGCTGTCTGACCAAAGGATGTTTTCTGATATGATATTCTACATTTCCCTGCAGCAGTATTTCCAGTAGGCAACCCAGCAGTTTTTAACGGTGAAGTGACACAATAACTCAGATGTGAAAAGATTATCGAGTGCACAAATGCATCACATGTTAGACGGTCTCTGAGTATAGGTTGGCTTTATAGTTCTACTTGTTTTTTAACATGTAAATGTCAAGTTAGGGTCCAACATTAGGCAGATATATTTCACTTGGGATACCTGCTTTATAGGCTGATTATTTATTATGACATCTAGCTTGATTTGGTGTCATCTAGCTGTCCAGTTGCAGAATGTACAACAGTCAGTATGCCCAACCTCCCCATGTTGATCCAAGTATATGCATATATGCTATAAAAATGCTAATGTCCTTATCAGAGTCCCTGTATTGTTTGTTCTAATCAACTGTATATACATGACAGACTCTGTGGAAGTGAATCCTCTCCTTCTGTTGATATAATTGGCTTATTCTAAGGTAACAAAACACAGCTTTCCCTCTGAAGTGATTCAACACTGGTGAAAATATAATTATGAATATTCCCACTCTGAAAATGTATCTCTCTAAATCTTATAGACTGCACCTTTAAAGCCGTATTAATTTTTTTCTGGCACACAAGGGCGCAACAGTGAAGCAAGTATGTACACTTACTGTATATATTATCACCTTGTAAAGTTTTAATGGTAAATGTGTAAACTGCGGCATATTTACACATTCATATAACTGAAATGGGTGTTGCTGATGTGAGCTTTAATGGTGCAGGCTGTAAAAAAATCAAAACAACAACATGAAAGGTGTGTAAACATTCTCTATTGGACCACCACTGGAAGAAATCTGTGAATTTATTCCAACAAGGGATTCTCTCCACATTTTATCTCACCATACGGCAACGACAGGATGGAACAGCAGCTTCAAAAAACATTCTTCTAATAATAAATCAATTTGTATCTTCTATGGCAATATTATTGACCTGTACCCAATCATAAATCATAAAAATGAATTGGACTTCTTTATAATTGAGCTCATGTCTGCTAACAATGCCGTTTTAAATCCCTCTGAAAACAAAGTAAAATGACTGTGTGGTGGGTATGCCTTCTGCTTGCAGCTGTGTAATATTGATTTGATTTGGGGTTGATAAAAAGGCAGAGTGTTGCTTCGGCAACCGGAGGAGCATGCTGTAGATGATTTTTCTTTAATCTTTCATTTTAACCTTGTCCCTTTCAGCTCAGTCTCAGCCACGAGATGAAATGTAATTTTTGTTCTTTTATCCTTCTTTTCAAATGTTATCTGTTCTCCTCTGTTGTGATGGTATACACTGCGCCTAGATTGGATAGAGGGTGCTCACTCTGTGTACCTCCTCACCGCCTGTTTACAGATATTTTAAATACTACAGGGAAACCAGCTCTGGACAGCCTCAGGACTTGAAGGAAGGTCACAACCAGCCTCATTACATTACTGCACTTTCGGCAACAAAACCTCGTTGAGTGTGATAAACTTGGTCTAAACTTTTTGACAAGCCTAAGGCCTTTCTACTTCAACTGAAGTATCATGTCTCCAAAAACAGTATATGGAGCTTGTAAACAGTGTTAAGCATGCTGTGGTTATTACTTACACCTACACAATTAACCAATGTCTGTGGCCTTAATCAGACTTTCTCTCAGTCACATTTTCCTCCCACGCTGTCTGCTCCAAGGCTTTTAAAACAGTTGCTGTCAGCTGCACACCGTTTTTTTTTCCTTGTTTCTAGCGTAACTCTGTAAATTGGTGGGCAAAGTTGCACGATCCTTGACAGCCGAGTAAATTGGGAATTTGTAAAATGTCGGTGCAATCTATTGCTTTTCTTTGATAATTTTTTCAAGTGTGTGTATCTTGTCATTTTGTTGCCAACACTGTGATCACACAGCAGAGTACCACTCTCAATAGTTCTGCATAATTGGAAATTCTACTGAAATGCACTTGAAAAATCAGCAGGTTTAACATCAAATACAGTGGTGCCTCCGATAACGACGTTAATCCGTTCCGGCGTCACAGTCTGTATCCGAATCAATCATTATCCAAAGCGACTTTTTCCATCGGAATACATGTAAAATTAATCCGTTCTGGATCCACGACAAACTCACATACGAAGTATGTATTACACACCCCTACCTGCACATTTATTCATTATTATTATTTGAAAAGGAAGTTATGTTAATTATCTGAAACAGAAATAACTGCAACTGCTGTACAAATCTATATTATGGCCAAAAACACTCAGTCCATCATTACTTGAAATGCAGAAAGGAAGGTAAGTCAGTCTGAAAGATGACAAGATCTTTGAACGTGTCCCCAAGTGCAGTCGCCAAACCCATCAAATGCGATCATGAAAAAGGCAACAACGTATCCTCTGCAGCAGCTGCCGCTAAGTTTATTAGAATTACCAGCCTCAGATATCAGGGACTGTCCTCATGAGAGCCATTTTTATCATAGTGTTTGAATGTGTCCTTAAGTGCAGCTGCTTTTTCACATTGACTTTCATTTCTTATAGTAATGATGAACTGTCTTTTCTCTTCACTTAACTGAGGGTCTCTTGCCATATAATGGATTTCTAGGGTTATTGATTCTGTACCCACCATTCCTCTGCAAAAAATGTGACACATGATTTTTTTTTGGGAAGGCACACGTGAATTGAAAACCATCCAGGCTGAGTGTAGCTACTAAAATATAAAACATGTTCTGCGTTGTTTAACACTTTTTTGTATACTACATATTTCCATACATGTTTTTCACAGTTTTGATGTCTTCAATATTAATGGACAATGTTGAAAATAATAAAAATAAAGGAACACCACCATAGGAGAAGGTGTGTGCATACTTTTGACTTGTGGTGTATATTTCATGACTTTATTCTTTGTTTTCAGCCATAATGTGATTATTCTAATTTGTGGATGATCATTAAATGTCATGTTTTTAAACCTATTGAAGAAATAATGTATTAGAAATGTTTTTAATTGTCAGAAGCATCAACAAATACTGTATCTCTTAAGCTAAAGCCTGGTTGCATTCGAGTCAATCAGACATATGTCTTGCTGCTATAAATGGCCCAACATGAATTATGCTGCATCTTGAAAATAGGAACTGTAACAATGTATGATTCAGTCTGTTTAAGTGATGGTTCAAAAACCACAACATCCATGGTGTAAATCTGGCTGACTGTTAAATCCTCTCTATTCTCTGTCAGTGGCTGTCTGTAGCCACGTCACTGAATAATTGAACAAAGCAAAAGAGGACTGGTGGTGCAGGAGAGGAGATATGGATTGAAGATGATCTTGGGGCACTGCTACCAGGAAATTGACTCTTTGACGTCAGAATAGTCTTGCTTTGATGTGAGCATTGAGCATATTGGTCACGGTGTTATAAAAGAAAGCTAGAAACACATGAAATCCAGGAATTCCTTCCTATTTGCTCTCTTATTAAGTTATATAAATCCTTCACCCTGTACAATCTCTGTAGTATGTCGAGCTGCAAGCACTGACACATCTTCAGTCCAACGTCTAACAGTTCTTCACCCTCACAAACAATTGGATTGAATAATAGTGCCCGAAGAAGTATACATTTTTGACATTTGAGTGCAGGTGATTGAACATGGTTGCCTGTGTGATTCGAGTGTTTCCACGTTCAAGAGTTATGACTTGCAGGCAATGGGGAAGGTCAATGTGGACGCAAAATGTTGGAGGAATTCAACCGAGTTTCCTGACAGGTTTCTGCTGAGGCGGTCAGCATCCCAACAGAGAGTTCTATGTCAAAGGGTAAATTCCAGGTCAGTCGGAGGGAATATTAAGCATAAGTGTATCCAGATTCAGTTAGATTTGAATGATTACTTACAGATGTGGGCAAAATTATTGGTACCCTCTGTTAATGATAGAAAAACCCACAATAGTCACAGAAATAACTTGAATCTGACAAAAGTAATAATAAAGAAAAATGTTATGAAAATTAACCAATGAATATCAGACATTGCTTTTGAATTGTTGTTCTACTGAATTATTTTTAAAAACAAACTCACGAAACAGGACTGGACAAAAATGATGGTACCATTATTTTAATGTATTGTTATACAACCTTTTGAGGCAACTGCAATCAAACAATTTCTGTAACTTTCAGTGAGACTTGTGCACCTCTCAGTGGGGATTTTGTTCCAAACTGCTCCAGTTGTCTCAGGTTTGAAGGCTGCCTTCTCCAGACGCCATGTTTCAGCTCCTTCCACAGATGTTCAATAGGACTTAGATCAAGGCTCATAGAAGCCACTTCAGAACAGTCCAATATGTCTGTGAAGATTCTCAGTCGTCCAGGTCACAGTATCCAAGGCATGTGGTTTTTCTTCTGTCAACTGGACTGGAAATATCGTTAAACATTTCGCTACCTATCCAGGGAGCTTCTTCAGTTCTAAAAACTCATGCAGGCAACCAGAATTTATGCTCCGTGGTTCAGGATACACCCTTCCTAAGAGGAGTTCGTTTCACCTAGGCCAGGGTCTAGGGTTTCCCACCAGTGGTGCTAGAATCTTGGTGAGGTGTTTGGCAATGTTGTAAGTCACTGAATTGATGCTGCTGACTATCGGTCTGAGTGGAGCTCCTTCCTTGTGGATTTTAGGTAATCCATAAATCCAAGGCATGGTTTCTCCTGGGTACAGACTGTAGCAGAGCCGTTTGTTAATGACCTGGTCTTCTTCCAACTGTTTCAGGAGGGTTATGGCTTTCTTTTTGTA
>JAQQAE010005315.1:0-17765 GCA_029823295.1 Pseudamia nigra | reverse complement strand
AGCACACATCCAAATCAACAAAAGAATGGCTTCACCAGAATAAGATTGAGGTTTTGGAATGGCCCAGCCAGAGTCCACACCTGAATCCGATGGAACATGTGTGGGGTTGATCTGAAGAGGGCTGTGCACAGGAGATGCCCTCACAACCTGTCAGATTTGGAACGGTTTTGCAAAAAGGAGTGGGCAAATATTGCCACATCAAGATGTGCCACGCTGATAGACTCTTACCCAGAATGCTAGAATAAAAGCCAAAGGTGTTGCAACAAAGTATTAGTTTAAGGGGGTGCATATTTATGCAACAAGGTTATTTTAAGTTTTTTATTTTTCCTCTTTAATTTATTTAATTTTCAATTGCCTTGCACAGGTTATAGGTCACATTAAAGATGTAAAAAGTTGCGAAATTATTTATCTTGGTGTCAATTTTTTACAGAAACCTGCCACTCACCACTAACAGTGATGTAATTTTATTTCAAAGTTATGTCCCATAACCTGGGGCAGAGGTGGAAGGAAGTGGGTGTGACTTGGCTCTGTGGCGTGAGAGCCAAGTGTGGCGTGGCTCTGTATTGTGATATACAGTATATGTATTTCATATTGCTCAATCTAAAGTTGTGAAATATTGTGAAAATTCTTCTTTATTTGGTTTATATGAACGCTGTGATTTAAAGTAAGAGAGGTGAAAACATGAAGTTATTCAGTACTACCAGTCCTGAGAAATCTTTATAACACGGTTTTTAACAAGTCATATGTCAAAAGTTTTTTTGTAGCATTTTTGTCTTTTTGAAAACACTGGCTCCAACAACATTAGAGCATAATAGATGAAATGAACATATTGAAATTACAAAATCTGACACAGAATGTTTTGTCACTCTGCCTCTGTTCTGTATTTCCACCTTTAATATTTTTATTTTATCTTTACATTTAGTTTTGCATATTTTACATCATTGTCATCAGTTTCTAACAAATTAAAAACACTCTGGATTCTGCAACTTTCACTCAGGACCAAAAATCAACCTTTAAACTTGAATAAGATAATTATTTGACATGTATTGTGATTTTGATATGAACCATGTCAGCCAGCAGCGCTGTCGTCACGTCTGTCACTTGATGAATCGGTTTCCTTACTGTTGTGTTGTTTCTCCACAGGGACCTCCTGGGCCTCCTGGACCACCAGGAAGTGATGTGAGTATAAAACCCATGAATCTAAATCTTTGCCCTCATTTTAGCTGCGGGACATACCAGCTAAGTACAACAGTTTGATTCTCTCTCGAGACTATTCTAGATTTGAATCTGAAACTGATTCTGTATTTTCTGTTCTAATGCAAACATCCAATTTCCAATCCAATTCGAACCATCCGCTTTCACCAGCAGGAGAGTTAAATATCACTTTCCTGTATTCTTTTTTTTTTTCTTTTTTGGCTTGAAACAGTGCTCAGGGTCAGTCAGTGTGTGATGTGTTTACAGTTATGTAATGTGACTTAACGCTGCACTGTAACTCTGATGCCACCTCTCTCTTCAGGAATGTGAAATTCTGGATATCATCATGAAGCTCTGCTGTAAGTTATATATATATACAGACATACACAAAAATTTAGCCCTATGTACTTCCGACACTGCCAGTCAAAAGTATGGATGCACCTTTTCTTTATTTTTTTTAACATTGTACACTAATACTAATAACATCCAAACTGTGAATGAACACAGTAGAATTATGTAATGAAGAAAAAAGTGTTCAACAACCCAGAACATGTTTTATATTTTAGATTGTCCAAAGTAGATACATTTAGCTTTGTTGAGATCTTTACATGCTCATGTTATTCTCTCACCAGATTCATGAGGAATCGGAATTGGACTTGTACTGTACTTTGTAGTAGCACTAATAGGGCTATTTACTCTGATGACAAGACAACTGATGGTCTAAAGCACATTATGAAGGCAAGAAATGGCACAAATTAATTCACCTGTGAATTGTAAACTATTCCAGGTGACTACCTCATGAATTTGATGAGAGAATACCATGAGTGTTTATCAAATGTGTCTCCTTTGGCCAATCTAAAATATAAAACATCTTCTGGGTTGTTTTACACTTTTTTTAAATTTACTACATATTTCCCTATGTGTTCTTTCACAGTTTGGATGTTTTTGGTAATCATGCACACTCTTGAAAAGGTGTGTCCAAAATTTTGATTAGTAGTATATGTCAGTGCCTCATAAATGTCATTTTTGACACTAGAGGAATGTAAAGTCTGTTCTACTCAGATAATTAACTCTGTTTTGATCGTGTGTGTTTTTCGTCCACGTCCTCATCTCATGACTTCACAGCTTGTTGTGGTGAGTCTGTACACATTTTAATTTGCAGTCATTATTGCAGTTATTGCTGTTTTCCGCAGCGAATGTGACTCTTCATTTTTTTGTGTTTGTGTCTTCAGAGTGTAAATGTGCACCCATGGACCTGGCCTTCATCGTGGACAGCTCAGAGAGTATCGGTGCACACAACTTCGCTCTGGCCAAAGACTTTATCATCACTGTTATTGACAGACTGATGAAAGATCAGCAAGTCAAGGTACGTAATGTCCTTCAAAACAGTAACTGCATTTAGATTAATCTGTCTTACATGCGTCTACAGTATGTGTAATTTTCATACAGCAGTGTTGTCGCTTTATAGATCCTGGATGTGGAACAAATGTAAAAGATGCAAAAAGAAATAAAAGGATGAAAAATGTTCAAAACACAAAGTCATGGAAATAGATGATTATGAAATAAATAATGTAAAAATATAAAGTGGTAAAAATTATGTCAAAGATGGAAATTATGTAAAGGATACAGAAAACAACAAAGGTGAAAAACGTGTTGTCTCTGATTTTATTACCGGTATTTAGAATTTCACTCCTTTATAAAGTAAATGGGCACAGTCTTTTTAGTAATACTGTATTATACATACAGTACATGTGATTTAATTGATTATAGCAGTATAAAGTTTTTATAACATTTAAATATATTTGACAACAATGAAGTTAAACAACCAAACTATGAGAAATGACAGTGTAAACAAAATAAAACACAAAATACAGAGGAAGAAAATCTGTACTTTTTATCAGATGCCCCCACTGTTATTACATCATAATCTCTTAGGGGCTCTTTTGTCTGTTACAAGCATTTAGAGCCAAAATGTTTTGTGAGGTCACATTGACCTTTGACCTTTGGCTGGTACTGTATGTTCATTTTTGGTTCATCATTGTTTTTATACCAGCTCATCTTTGAGTGTAAGGGAACGTTTGTGCCAAATTTGAGGAAACTCTCTCAAATTGAACAATATTGTGTTACAGTACTAAGAATAGAGAAACAGGAGGTCAAAGTGACCTTGACATTTGACCTCTGTCCACCAAAATTATTTCACTTCATCCTTGAGTCCAACTGTATGTTTGTGAAAAAGTTTTTTTTAACTTTCTGTCAAACTGTTTCTGAGATATCTAGTTTTAAACACAGTGGAGTCAGACTCTTATACAGTCTGTATATCATGATGACTCATCATTAGATATCACGATAATAATGATTTATGGATGTTTATTACTTTTTAACACATACTACTAGAGCTTTAATAAACAGTGTTTGTGGGTGACAGCTTTGTGCTTTGTATTGTTTATTCAATATTTCAGCAACAATGTGGTAAAAACCATTTCCAAATACTCTTTTGAGAAGGTGCCTCATAAACAGACCTTAAAATAGAAAGTGTGAATGAAAAAAACTGTCTGGTTTTGGAACGGACCGCTCCCATGACGCTCCCCGTCCAGTTCGGATGTAATTAGTCAGGATGGGTGGGACGCAGAAATGTTGACAGAAGAAAACACATGCTTGTAGACATAGCACACAGACGAGGGAACACATGGTCACAATGTGATGTGTATCTGTGCAGTTTTCAGGTAATGAGTCCACGGTGAGCGTCGTCCAGTACAGTGGATCACAGGCTCAGGAAGTCGTCCAGCTGGGCATCACCACCAACAGCCTCACAGAGTTTAAACAGTGAGTCCCAAACACCGACCACAGCCTGTTAACTGTGTACAGTCGTATGGAACTGGCACCACATGACGCTAAATGAGTGTTCACTCATTAATTTGAAGTTTACATCTCCTCAGAATTATGCCAATTCGTGCTTCATCCTCAGAAAAAGCAGAGAAGTGGTGAAGTCTTTGAGTAAAAAACCAGTTTGGAAGACTACGTCTTTGTAGCCACTCAATAATTTTCCAGGTCACATCAGGACAAGGATAAGAAGCACAGACAGGCAGTCTACATCTGTGTTACCAAATGGCTTTCTGGGGACCAACTTTTCAAAAAGGACAAACCTTTGCAATCCAAAAATGATTTAAAGAGCAGATGTAGTCTGCACTCTTTTAGGTTATAGGACCTAATTTTCATCACAGTCAATGACAGGACACATAAATTTCCTGATCTCATTTTAATTATACCATCATTTACACATCTGGTGTTTGCCAATGTAAATGACAATTCCACAAGTCAAGAAAGTCACAGTGTGTTACAAAAATTGCAAAATATCAGTTAGGTTTGTGTGAAAAAGCTCTGTGGGGTGGTCTTCTGTCTCATGTGATGTACGTCACCAAAACTGCCAGTACTTTGACACACGAAAATCATTTCAGGTCAGCTCATGTTGAGCTGCAGAGACTTTGAACAAGCTGTGGAGCGATGTATTTATAATGTCACGCACACAACTGACTGTTTCTCGTCTTTAATTAGTTCTTAATTATGTGTTTTCACAGTCTAACTCTTCAGCAGATTTATAACTAACTTTTTGACTTGTAAAGTTGTCAGATTTATAAACATCATACTATGTAAATGACACCATAACTTCACTGGGATCATAAAATGCTCTGCTTCTCTCCATTGACTGTAAAGTAATTCCATTGGTCCAATGGTCAAAACCAGGAGGGGCAGGACCTCTATTTGCCAGAATATTTGACTTGATATCTTAATAACAGAGAAAAAAAATAAGGATGGACCACTAGAATACTCACTAGAAGGTCCAAATAAAACAACTGAGATCATGATGACTCCTGTAAAAAATTTATGCACAATGTATTTTTAGAGAGAAGTCTTTTATAACTCAATGGGAGCCGGCGCTTGGACTAAGATGCATGCACATGTGGTAATGTCAAAATTAAATTTGAACGTGAAAGTAGTAAGTAAACTTTGTAAAAGCTGGGGTGTTCTGAGGGTTCACCATGGCCCTTTGCTACATGCCCTTCTGTACATCTGTTTGTGGCATCTTTCCTGTTTCTCTCTACTGTTTGTCAAGTAAAGGCAAAAAAGCCCCAAAAAACCCTCTTTTCATCCAAAAGCTACCTCGTGCTTTCCTGATGCTGAGCTAGCCTAACTTTAAGCCAGACTTATCGTTTATTGTGATTAATGTTGTTTATTTAAAGATATACCGCCTCCACCCTAGCAGTAGATAATAATAAAGCTTGTTTTCTTCATCTTTGCTCTCATTCACTTGGAAAAAATGATCTAAATAAAGCCCAGCTGTCTTTTGGATGCTGCACACGTCACAAGACAGTTCAAAGACTGTTCACAGGATTATTTTATCACTTGTGACAAAAATAATTCTCCTTCAGTTCTGTACCCATGTGCACATTCTTAAATCTTTGTGTATTTGTCATTTTTTCTGTGCGTCGCAGGTTGGTGAAGGACCTGAACTGGCTCGCTGAGGCCACATACACAGGAGAGGCGTTGGAGTTTGCTCTGAAGAACACCATCCAGCTGATGAGAAAGGACAACAAGATCGTTATTGTTCTCACTGACGGACGCTCTGACACTGTCAGGGACAAAGTGCCTCTTAATGTACTCTGTGGAAAAGATGTCAGAGTAAGTACAAGGCACCTGTAGTACAACTAGACATGTGGTAAACTATAGACATTGTCAATTACAATACTCAGACATACGATAGTATTGCTATTTATCTGGACATTGCTTTAAGTACTTAAAAGTTTCATACTGTGAAAATCCGTCTTTACGGGGTTTTGAGGTTTACTGTACGTAAACTCTATGGTGTAAACTAAAAGCTGTGAAAATATGGACTTCTTCAGTTCTGTGATCGGATGAACTACAGAAAAAGTAGTTTTAGATTTTTAGGATATGTCACATTGTCATAAGCTGTCATCATGAAGCTAAAATTAGCCCCACCCCAAAGAACAACTGTCAATAATCATAACTTTTTTTCCAGAAAATTATCCGTGAAGCAGTGATAATTTTGTGTGTACAGTGTCTTTGTTTTAAAATGTGATCTCAGTTCACCTTGGGAATGACCTGTGGGTCAACCAATCAGACCAACCAAGTGGGTGGCAACAGCACTTTTCAATAAAGTCAGAGCACACAGAGTTACAAGGAGGCCATCAGAAAATCAAGCAAAATATCAAATCATGACACTTTGTTGTTAAGAAGTTTGTAATGGACACGATTTCAGCATTAACATAGGGGACCTTTAATCACCGATCTGACCTGTGTTCCTCCGTGTCACCAGGTGGGAGGAGTCGGAGTGAAGGATTACTCGGGCCGCGTGCCGAACCAGGAGCAGTTGGGGGACGTGGTTTGTCAGAGTGACACCAGCAAACCAGGATTTACTTTTGTGCGGGAGAACTTTGCTGAACTGCTGGAAGACAGTTTCCTGCAGAATCTCACAACCAAAATCTGCCAAGGTACAAACACGAACACATACTTTTAGTCCACTCTTTCCAAACTGCCTGAATTAACTGACATTTCTTTGTTGTCATGTCCAGATAAGAAGTGCCCAGACTACAGATGTCCCAGTAAGTATGTTTTTGTAATGTAATGTATGATCCCATCTATGGTATGAGAGCTTCATCTGTTTGGTCCATGTATGCTGCTCCTTTTATGCCCAGTCATGTTACTGACCTGTTGCCAGTTAACCCTATTAGTTGTCAAATGCAAATGGTGAGACTTGCAAATCATTGTACAATGTCACTTCCAGTCTCAGTAATTAAGACATACATCTGTGTGCTTCAGTCACTTTCAGTCAAAGTAACGACATCCTGGTGATGATGGACAGCTCTGCCAGCGTTGGCCAGAAGAACTTTGACACCAGTAAGACCTTCGTGAAGCGTTTGGCCGAGCGCTTCTTGACTGCTGAGAGGAAACCGGGTGTTAACGTCAGAGTGGGAGCGGGCCAGTACAGCCGCAGTGCTAAGATGGAACAAGGCCTGACGACCAATCTGACCCTGCTGTCTTATCACATCGACGAGGCCGCCTTCCAG
This sequence comes from Pseudamia nigra, assembly GCA_029823295.1. NCBI lineage: Eukaryota > Metazoa > Chordata > Actinopteri > Kurtiformes > Apogonidae > Pseudamia > Pseudamia nigra. The sequence continues at coordinate 10,488 of JAQQAE010005315.1, read as the reverse complement.
AACGACGGCACCAACGTCATACGGGCCATGGAGTTTGCAATTAACCGTCTACCAGGACGTGGGGACGCTTCCGGAAGCAAGAGAAAGGTGGTGCTGTTCTCCGACGGCCGGTCTCAGGATGTCACTGAGACCGTGCTGGAGGAGCAGGTCCGTAAGGTCGCGGATGCCGGCTTGGAGCTGTTTGTCATAGCTGTCGGCAGTCAAGTGAACGAGGCCAACCTGCGTTTGCTGGTGAGCAGAGGACGGCAAGACGACATCTCCTACGCACAGCGCCACCTCTTCCGGGTCGCAGACTATCCATCTCTGCTCCGGGGAGTCTTCCACCAAACCGTGTCCCGCAGGGTGGCCATGACCTGAATTCAGGGCTCAGAACAACAGGACCAACATGCTTTAGATTTTTAGTCCCATTATGAATATTCAGTCTCACTCATTTACCAAACACTGTGTTCAAGTACTTTTTAAAAGAGTCATAAACGACAAATGATTGTGTGGCAGGCACATGGATTTTGGACCTTTTTACCCTGAATTATGCCTCCCAGGCAGGCCAAGCTGTACAGATTCCCTTGTTGAAATCAATAAATAACCAACATGATGGTGCTAAAATAAACCAGTTTAAGGCCTTGTCCACACAATATGGATATTTTACAGAATGAATGTTGTAGCTATACACATACGGACGGCATTTTACATCAGTAAAATATACAGTTTCCATAAAATGTAAAGTAAACTTCGAAGGAACATTTGAAAAAAGATAGAGTTCACTATGTGTGTTTCCATAAATGGTTTGAAGGTGGCGCTATGGGGGACAGTGCTCACGGCTCAGAGTAGAAGTAGAAGATGTAGACTATTCTGTTTCTGTTTTCTATTCTCACAGATGAGGCCGGAATAATCCACATCCTTTCTTCATCAGTCCAAGTTTGAAACTCAGTGATGTTTTAATACTTTATAAGAATATATTGTATAGTAATTGTGCACACAGTTGATTGCATTAACTTCAGTATTCACTACATCAGAATTCAATTGAAAAAGGTGTTCCCAGTTTCCTTTTCGTATACTCTTTGCCACAAAATATTAAAAATAACCTTAAGTGTTTTTTTTTTAAATTTAAGATTCTTATTTTAATTTTGCTTCAGCAAGGACATTTTCTGATTCAAATGTTCAAAATGTGCATTAAACATGTTTATGGAAACGAGCAAAACGATGGCAAACAAGCTTTCAGTCCAACATGGCCGAGGCGTAGTTCTGATTTTTCATGCTGAACAGCAGGCTTTAACTACTTATCAATATGAGATCTGTGACAGTAACAAAGATTAGATGAAAGAAATAACACTGTGTGCTTTTGACAGCTGCTTATTAATAACCTCACTTCACACATGCCTATTAATCCTCAGGTAATGAACCTGAACCTGAAACAACAGCAACAACAGCATTTATAATCACATGGATATAATTTAATGAATTTTCACTGCTTACTTCACTGTCTTGCAAAAGCCTCTGCTTTGGCTGCACTCGATATTAACTGGCCAACAGCTTTTGTAGTTTAAAGTTTGCTAGCAACAACAGCATTGTAGCCATTTTTCTGTCTTTGTATGTACAGAGTAAATGTGTATCTGATCGGACAAGGGGGAAGATATCCACTTGGAAAAACATTGGTGTGGACCAGGCCTTAGAGCTTGTTTTGACAGTATAAAATCTGCCTGTGAGGCCAAGTTCAAGGTAAAAAAGTCCCAATATTGATTGCTTTGGTCCTGGAGAGCTTGGGGTTTTCTGACATTTAAACAAATGTTTATCTTCTGACTTCTTTTCGGCTGATTTTTACTCAGGTATTGTGCATCCCTGTATGACTATCAGCTAATCCGGACCATGTTGTGTGACTTGTGAGGGCTGAAAATGGCTCATCATGGCTTCATTCTATTGTCACTCCAGGACCAGAGCTCCCATCATTTGAAGAGTTGCATTGAGGGTCTAAATGGATTTATTTTTGCAACTCTTACCAATCTTTCAAGTGGCATCAGATTTAATTCTTTCTTCTTCTGGAAGTTTCCAATCAACATTTTCCACAAAAGTGAATACATGTGAATGAATAACCCACATTCTTTAGTGAGTGCTGTAGGTAAATTGTTAAAGGCTGACTCGTGATTGGCTAATTGGAACATGTTGTCAAATATATCCAAGATGACACCACTTGAAAGCTCCATTAAATCACAAACTTATAGCCGAAAACAGGACAAAGCCCGTCAGCGCTTCACCTGGCACTAATGAGGACAGAACAGCTGGAATCAACAAGCACAAATCTGAACGTGTGCATCCGCATGTGTGTGTATGTGGGGAACCCCTGTGTGTAACATTAACATGTGTACGGAGGTCATTTTTTTACATGTAGCCTCGGGCGTTCCTTCCATAAACAGTTCTGCCGCGGTCACCGGTTTAAACGACACACTGACAGAAACCTGTTCTTCATTGTGTGTGCAGTAAAAAGCCCCTGTCAAACACACACGCGTGCACACACAAACACCTTGGTACCTCGTCAGCGACAGAGGAAAACCTCTGTCATGAAGGCTGGAAAAGAAACTCTCACTCTTACATACACACACACAGAAACCACGCACGGTTCAGAGCCCTTTAATTCTCCATTCCACGTCTTCAGTTTCATTGTTTTCAGTGACACAAAGTCGCTGTACTGTTATTATCTGTGGTGCTATTAGTCCAGGTCTATCAGCCTCTACACATGTTGCCAAAGAAGATTTTTTTACCTGAGGAATCGCACCTCAGTAGTGTTGTAAGAGCTCCTTCAATAAAGGTTGCTACACAAAACCGTCTCCGTCACGTTTGTCCACACACACAGACTCTGTTGCTTATCGGGTTAAAGCTGTAGTAGGTAGAAATCAGGGGGAAAAAACAGCAATTTGAAAATAAAGCCCTTCTCTTGCAGCTCTACGTGTTTGTTTTCTGGCTTTTCGTGCAGGTGATTTTTTTTATATACAGTAGATATATGTAAATGCCACATATGCACAACACAATCACAGTTATCTTAGACAAGGGTTCAGCAACCTTTACAAGCTTGTTTGGGCAGAATTTTTTTTTTTTTAAGTGTGTAGTGCAGCAACGAATATATTTATGTAACGCATGAAAAATGATGCATGTTAGTAACGTTACTATTTTAAATTTTATCCTATTATTAGGCTTCTTTTGGTTCATTTTATTTATTATTTTGTTCATGTTGTCGTTTTTGTTTTCATTTTTATTCATTTTCTTTATGATTTTTCTAGTTTTTGTTTTTTGATGATTAGTTTTTTTGTTTGTCTCTTTTAAATTACTTTATTCATTTTTATCAATTTTGCTTAATTTCCTTGATTATGTTTGTGGATTTTTGTGGATTATTTTTCTCATTACTTTTGTTCATCAACTTATTTACTATCATTTACTAAAATATTTTTTTATTTTGTTGAATATTTTGTGTGTTTGTTTTTGGAAACCATTTTCATTAAGTTTATTTACTGTTTTTGTGAATTTTGAAATTAATTTTCCTAATTACTCAGGTTTGTCTTAATCTTGGAAGATTTCTAATTTATTTTCTAAGTTTTGTTCATTTTCTTAGTTTTGTTTCTGTTTAATCATTTTATGGTTCATATTGCTATTTTCTTGATTTTTTAGCCCCCCCTTTTTTTGTTTTCTCTTAATTTTTGTTCATTGTTTAGTTTGTTTTTGCTTCTATTTGATTTTGTGATTGTTTTCTTCATTATTATTTTGTAATGTGTTACTTGTATCTCCCCACTGGGGAGGAGCTAAACAACCATGGTTAATATCGCCATCATGTGATACTTCACCTTCATGTAACAAGAATGATGTGACCACTAGACAATTTCTGAATCAATTTACTTCAAACTTACTTCCAAGGTTATTGACAGAGGTGGATAAACAAAGAGTACTCAAGTAAAAGTACTGTTACTTTATACTTAGAATGACTCGAGGAGAAGTACACATAAAAATAAGTACTTGAATAAAAGAATTTTTTAAAAAAAACCTCAAGTAGTGAGTAACTTCATGACGTTGAATTTGTGACATTAATTATTATTTATTGTTTTGATCGTATTTGCCTGATTGTTTTGTTAGTTTTTTAAAAATTTTGTTGTGTGTGTTTTTATTTCTTTCAAGATTCCTGGTTGTATTGTGCATTTTTATTGATTTACTTCATTTTTTTATGATTTTGGTTCATTTTGTGGTGCATTTTGTCGATTTTTGCTCAGTTTTATTAGTTATTTTGATCAGAATTGTCAATTTACATGATTGTTTTGTTAATTATTGCAAAGGTTGATGTGTATTTGTTGATTTTTTTTATCATCTTGGGAATATTTTACATGTTATTCCTTTGCTTGATCATTTTGTGTTTGTTGATTTGTGTTTATTTTGTTAATTGTTTGTTAATTTACTTGGTCATTTTGTTCATTTTACTAATTTTGTTGCTTAGTTTCTTCATTTTTGTTGATTTACTTGATTGTTTTGTTAATTTTGTGCTCATGTATGCCTTCATTTTTTTGTTTTACTCCTACTCATGAAGACACAGCCAAATGTAACTGTGTAGAAGTACTTTTTTCATCACTATTGTATCTGAGTAAGAGTACTGCTACTTTCAGAAATACATTCATTAAAAAAAAAAAAAAAAACTCAAGTACATGTGAATGAGTAAACGGACCTGAGTACTACCCTCCTCTGCTTATTGATCACTAGAATCACACAAATCACTCATATTTCTGCCATGTAGGGGGCTTCCGCCTCATGTCGGACACACTTGCCGTTCTTCCACCTTGTGTTTCGGGCTCTACACATGTTGGATTGCGTGGGTTCAGATCAGGTGACATGCGAGGACTCTCCATCAGGAAGGCAGCGTCTGCTTGGATCGATGGTGTGGCTCATCGTCCTGCTGAACCACAGCTGTTTCACCTAACATTCTCAAGGAGCGAGCACAGCAGAATCCATAATGGCATCTGTGAACCTGAGCTCTTCACTTTTACTTACTGTTCATCAGGTTGTCATCACACATGCTGCAGTCCATCACATCAAAATTAATTAATTTTGTTTCATTCATGGTGTCCTTATGTCTGTGGTCTGATGTGGTCTCGTGCTGTCCAACGCTGTTATCTTTAAATGTCTTTTTCTGTGGAGCGACACACATTTTTACTGTAAAAAATACAATGGTAACATCAGTTGCTGTGTGCTGTAGTGATGCAGTCATCTACAAACTAAAAATACACAACATTTTTCTAATAAAACTTCATAATGTGCCATCTTTTGGTGTTACACTGACCTAAATCCAAGGTTTGGTGTGAGTAAGTACCTGCTTGCTGAGGTGCCTTTAAGCAAATCTGTACCACCTGCAGGCTTTCTTATCTGAGCTTTGACCTCTGTAGAAAGTCAGCAAAACAAAGAAAATTCCTGCTACAGACTTTAAAACTGTACCCCAACAAGTGAATATTAAAGGAGACATGTTGTGCCCCTTTAATTCTGTCACATCTCTATAACGTGTACTTTATATTTCAACTTAGAATACCACAGACATCCTTAATTCTACCATGTCTGTATACTTCTGGTTTTCAGTGCTGTATTAAAGAGGACATTTCAGTGTTGCTTTAAATGCAAATGAGCCCCTGTCATCCATGCTCTTTCCCTTTTTTTTTGTCTGTGCCATGGACACCATCATGCAGAGTCCTTGGCATATTATTCCTAGATTTCAGGATGGTTCTGGTGGGACTTGTGGGTTTTGAAGCCTGACAGAGGACAGTGATATTTATATATTTGTAACATCACCAATATCAGGAAACCCAAACAGCTTTTTTTTTAGGACAATCAGTCTTTTTCCAGTGAGATATTTGATACTTTAACATTATTGTTTAGAGCCCTCATACCCGTTGTGTTATATGAAAATACACAAACCCTTATTTTTCACAATATGTCACCTTTAAAGTCCACAGCTGGAACAGTTTACGTTAAAACTTTGCACTTAGGGTGTACATTTTACTGGAACTGTCCTGCTTTTGCCTGTAATCCAAACTTTGAGTCCCTGTTTTGATCTTGTGTGTGCTTCAGTGTGTGTTGTTTGATACATCTCTTTCCTGGATCACAGTAATTTCCCAATCAACACTTATCAGAGCATTCCACGTAGCCCTTGTCTGTCTGTGTTTGTGTGTGGATGGGTGTGCCCACTGGCATTTTGATTAATTTTGCTTTTCGTGGATAAAAAAATGGCACATTTTCAAGTACATCTACTGTATGCAAGTTGTGCAGATGTGGCTGTGTGTGGGGGTGACTGTTCCTCAGAAATTTGTCTTGGCTCCTCTGTAGTTTTTCTGAGACTCAATTTCCTCCTTCCTCCTGTTTTGTGAAGCTGTAGTGAAGCCTTTGGATCGGACCTCTCCCTACCATATTACTCTCAGCCCACCGCATAACCTTTTTTCCACTGAATTTCACTGGAAGTGACATAAGTTTCACACATGGACTTCACCGTACGTATGCCCGTGGTCTGTGCACGACTTTGTGAGTTCACGTTCATGATGCACAGAGATAACGACTCCCAGCTGCCTTGTCTGAACAGAACGCACATCTGGTGGAAAGGAGGGAAAGAGATTCCAACAAGAAGCAAAGGGAAAATAGGGAAAAAAATGTTACCGATGTTATGTTGTCCTATACGTACAGTGAAGTACTGTATTTATTTGTTCTTAAATATAATATTTGAAGGAGCTGGGCAGGGAGGCATCTAGAGGGTCTATATCACCTGCATATATGTGCACAGACATGGACAGACAGTGAACAGCTCCCTTCAACTGGCTTGTGTTGAACTTTCAGAGTTGTCTTTGTGTATCTGCACATGCTGCAGGGACCGTGAACATGCAAATGTAGTTTGACAGTGCATGCATTCAGCTTTACCTGCCAGACTTTCATGTTTCTTCTGTGGTCTTGAATGTTTTAAGGTGTAATTGCATCATCGAATTACAGTTAATTCAGTCATTTTTGTGCGTTTTCTGTGCTACAGTGAGAGAAGAGCAAGTTGAGCTGTTTGCAATTCTGGAACTGATTATAAAGAAATCCCCCAAGACTAAAATGCTCTTTCTGGTCCATGTGAAAGAAATAAAGGGAAAAAAATTAAAGAGAGAGTGTGTGTGAGAACGAGGGAAGCAGAAAGAGAGACTGGTTTACTCTTATTTGGGAGGGAGGTCATTCCTATTCTATGAGTCACACTGTTAAAGGAGACCAGAACCCCCCCTCTCCACCTCCACATCTCTCCATCACATGCACATACGCACACACACAATGCTCTCTTCTTTTCTTTTTATGGAAAAAGGCTCCCCTGGCCAAGACAGAGAGAGGAGCTTTGGAGTAATATCTCTGGTCAGCAGCTGGCCTCTTCCTCCTCTTCCTCCTACTCGTTTACTCCTTGTCCTCACTTGGCTACAGTGGAAAAGATGCTGACTGCAGTCTCACTTTCAACCATCTTTAATCTCACTATAAGCAAAGTTTCCATCACGTAGACATACAACTAAAAGAGCGAATGGATGAACTTTCTAAACATACTCATACTAAAAGTTATGTAAGAGCATCGGTAGCAATATCTGACTGAGCAGATTTGGAAATAGCAGCTTTCATCGGCAGAAGGCCTTGGTCCGATGTTGTTATAAGATGTGGCTTCTGTGAGTCATTCATTTTCGTTGTTTACTTTGGTTTCTGTCAACACGCGTCATGGTCATTTGACCCAAACAACGTCATCATCATCAAACTGAGAATCATGTAGCGGATGTGAGCTCAGATGTAAAAGCCTGTTCTTGACATTGTCTCCTGTGTTCTGGGCTGGATAACACATTAGTGGCAATGTTACTGCTTAATACATTAGCAGCTCTGCAGCAGATCAGATACTTGAAGGAAATCGGGCACGTTGAGATGTAACAAGTGATCATTCTTGCTGCAGCCAACGCTTGACAACAACAACGAAATAAAATCAATTGAAATGTGCTTTACATTAACAAAATGTCTGCGCAGATGTTTACAGACATGGTAAATCCTATAAAAGCAAGACCTCCCAGCTCGTCCACAAACACTACAAATAGCAAAACGACTGCACACACACCCACACACACACAGGAGCTGAAGCACCTACATGCACACAAACATGGTGAACAGGCCCATGGACGATCTGACAGTGTTTACCCTGCGTGTAAACTCCTCTCACTTGGCCTACTAATTGTAACCAGGCCTACACACTCAGGCAAGGTCCGTTTATGTGTATTTATGAGTATGGGGGGTTACGTCTGCTTTTTATCCAGTTTTATATCATTCTGACTCACCACATGTATGAGATTAACTGAAAACCTCCTGAATGCTCAATCTCAGGGACTTGAAAGCTCATTGTGTCCCTCAGGGGCACACCATGTGTTCTACTGGGGGCACTTGCATAAAATTGTAATATCTAGTGACGCTCAAAGGACATTGCAGTGAATTTGTTGTCTTTTACGAGCTTTAAGGGGGCGTTGGTTTGAGACCAAGATGTTGGGGGGGATTATTAGTTGCGGGGAATCAGCGCTGATCTCTAACTGCGATTTGGCATCATCTTTACAGCATGGCACGAGGCCACGGGGGGTGGGGGGGGGGGGGGCGCTCACGTGTGTTCCTGCGGAGCCAGGGCGCCTCCACGCGGACACGGCGGGCAGCGGGGCGCGCGGAGCGCGTTCAGGAGGAGGGATCAGAGCCTGTTGCTGGGGCTGGACCGGGACAGGAGGCGAGCGCAGGGCTCTTCTGCGGGAAGTAAACGCACATCCTCGGCTTTATCTGTCTTTTTCCTGCTCCCGTATCCCTTTTCATTTCTCAGTTTTCCCTCCTGCTGAGATGAGGAGATAAAGTACTGAGGATCAGCTGCAGAACAAGTTAAAAGTTGCTGGAGAGAGTTCGGGTAAGCAGCACTTTTACGCACAACAACGTGCAAATCTCTGTCCTTCTTCAGTCAGTCCTTATGCGTGCGTCTTCTTCTGTGTGTAATTCTGAATTTGCATGATTTAAAGCTTACTCTCATGTACAAAAATTAAAACTTCTACCAGCCGAAACCAAACGGTTGCGCAGCAAACTTTGTATACGCACTTCTGAAATTCCACAATCCACGTATAAAGATCTAAACACAGCCTGTATGAAGCTCTGTACGTGAATCTTTGCGTGATACCTTGGCAGTGATGCAAACATATGACTCCCACTCTCCTGGCCTGGACAGTGGGAGAGCAGTGGGGACATCTGCAGGCGCGACCACCCCGCAACCTGCCGCTGTTTGTCGGCTAGAGGGAGCCACCGATCACTGCAGACTGTCTGACCGTGCGGTGCTCGGTTCTCTATGCATTTAAATGTGTTTTAGTCTGAATGCATTGTTTTCCCAAGCAGTAGGCCTGTTCCAGTTCTCTACTTCTATCCTTTATGAAGTGTTTTATATGCATGGGCCTTAAGAAACTCTTCACACCAGACAATTGACTTAAGATATAAAACACGGGTGGGATTGCAGTTTGCCTTAACAAGAGACCGTTTTTTGCAGAGGACAAGAAGAATATAGATATGCTCAATGAAGGTTCATTTCTCATTAAACTCATAAAACCATGCTAAGGGACCAAGATGAAGAAACCAAAACCCTGTGAGAGATGCACTGAAATGGTCTGCAGCCATGGAGTCACATCTGTGCATTTTCTTACACGGTTGAAGTGTCTGGCCTGAGGAAGGTCAATAGCTGCATGGCTTTAAATTGCACCTGTCAGAGCCTTGGTTCTGAATATAATGGGGCAGAGACACAGATAATTGGTGACAGTAGCACCCAGTAGCAACTGGCCTTCATCTGCATTATGTCATAAATATCCCAACTAAACTACTGTTTTTCAAGTTTGTCAACTCCGGAGGCCCCCTATTGGCCTGGGGCCCCAAGCAGTTGTCTGGTTTTCCTGGTGACACACAGTGCCTCTGGTAGCACCTGGCGTCAAAAACATGGAATGTCATATGGTGAACTTTTATGATTCAGTGTGTGATGACAAGGCAATGGCCCACCTCCAGACATTGGGTCTGTCTCTGAAGGTACAGTCAGGCCCCTCAGTCCTTGAAACATTAGGCCTTAAGATTCAGCATGTATTGTAATTGATCTGCTGTTTGTCAGCAAATTCATGCAAAATATATGAATGTATGGGGACTGAAATGGTTCAAGGAACGCGTGATGTCGGGACTGATCCGGATCACCATCTGGATGCAGGATTTTTGTAAAGTTTACCAGTGGTTTTTGATTTGTTTGGTTTAATCGGTGTGAATGACAAAATGGCTCCATCTGGTGTTTATCAGAGGAATTTCAGTTTGCGATATCTTGGTCAATATCTTGGGCGACACGGTGGTGCAGTGGGTAGCGCTTGTGCCTCACAGCTAGAAGGTCCTGGGTTCGATCCCAACACCGGGTGGTGGAGCCTTTCTGTGTGGAGTTTGCATGTT
>JAQQAE010005314.1:0-17765 GCA_029823295.1 Pseudamia nigra | reverse complement strand
TTTTTAAAATAATTCTGTTGAACTACAATTCAAAAGCAATGTCTGATTTTCATTGGTTAATTTTCATAAATTTTTAAATTTATTATTACTTTTGTCAGATTCAAGTTATTTCTGTGACCGTTGTGGGTCATTAACAGAGGGGTACCAACAATTATGGAGATAAGGTCTAGAGCCTAGTGATTCACAAATTCTTTTATCACAACTTAGATATTTATAGAACATTGACCTGTTGAATTATTGTTATTACAGATCAGTGAAACTTAAACAGTGACTTCTCTTTGTGTCTTGCACAAAAAATCTGACCATGTCATTTTTCTACATCTGTGATCTTTGTCTTATGTGAATCTCATTGGGATACACTGTAGATGAGTATCTGGACAATATATAGGTGAAGCTTTCCGGAAATCATTTTTTAGCAATGACAAATTGTCATGACCCAAATCACAAATGTATAAATCATAAGGAGAGAATTTGTCAATAAATTAATGCTCTTATAATATCAGAAGGTGTAAATTATGATGTATAGGAGGAAATCATTTTCAAGAAATGTAAGCCAAAGATATCAGTTTTGTTTTATGTTTGTGCTTGTAAGACATAAAGACATAGTACTAAATAATTACATTTGAGAAATGGTACTGGGCTCTCATTCACTGTCAAGAGTATTATAATCACAACAAACAGAACAATACAAATATTTAGTATCACAAGCATAGTTCTAGTTTTGTTGAAATGCCAATTTGTTTTGCAACCAAAATAAATCCTTCTGCACCCCACTTGTGGGTCCCAACCCAGTGTTTGGGAATGACGGCTCTCAGAACCTCTCCCAAAATATTATGTACATGTAACAGATCCAGGACCTTGTATCCTGTCATATCTTTGTGGACATGGGTACTTTCTGCATCGTTATGTCTTATACATAGGAGATCACACTATTAGGACATTTTCACTGACTCTGGCTTATCTTGAGTCATTGCAACTTGTTTTGGTTACTCCAGGGTTTCTTGATTATGCTAGGTGACAATTTTCACTTGGGGGCCACTTTGCAGGAGTAGCAGGAGACAAGTTTTATACATTATGTACGCAGTGTGTTTGAGCGCAGTCCAGAATATTCATCCTATTCAAATAACCCTAAACTTTAGACATCAAACATGCTTGGGTGGTATGGATTACTTAGTGAGAGTGTACCCTTAGTGGATCCCTGGTTCCTGGCAGCTCATAGGTGAGAAGGTGTTTGCTGTAAATCTAAAGATGTTCTCACTGAAATTTTCCCTCATAAATTCTAATGAAAAGACCAGAACATGCATTTCTTTGAGTCTGTTGCTGTTTCTCTTGACCATCACTGAGGATGCTGTTGTGAGAGGGGAAAGCTGTTTCTGTCTGAAAGAGAGATGGATGCCAGTGAATCTCGTCTTGAAACCAGCTCCTTCATATACACTGTTCCTCATCCCCCTCCCATCCCTCTATCCTGAATGAGCCCTCAAGAGATGTGTGTACCCTCTCGCCGCCCGTATCCAAATAATTAATCCAAAGCAATTACTCTCTTCCTTCATCTGTCCGTCGGCCCGCTAACAAAACATTTCGACACGTGTCCTCATCACTCCCCTTTAATTAAGGCAGCACTATTTATCACTCCCCTTTAATTATCCTAGCCTGTTTATCAGTCTGCCTTTAATGGAATAGGCACCAGAGAGATACTCGTACAAAACACACCCGCTATGCTTTCCCCGCTTCTGCCAGTTTTGAACTCTGGAAAAAAAAAGAGACAACAAAAAACAATTAGTCAAAGAAAGAAGGAAAGCAAAACAGAGAATTAAAAAAGAAGAAGAAGAGAAAACTCAGAGAGCCCAAGAAGATATAAGTTGTTGTTTTCCTTCCTCTCTCGGCAATCAGGGTGATGGCCACACTCACACACTCTGCTGTGCTTTTGTTCGTCTCGTAGAAAGCTTCCGCAGACTCCATGCAGTTCACACTGAGTTCAAACACATACGCACACACACCCACACACACACACACACACCCCCACACACACACAAAGTGAGATCAAACACACCTCGACAATAGTTCTTTTGTGTTCAGTAACCATGGTTTCTGTCAGGTTTAATGCCTAGCAACATGTGTCATGGGGCAACCACTCACTGAGAAGGGAAGGGCCTCTGATACACTTCATAACAGCACAAGTGTTTGACCATGAAACAATTTTTACTGTCGTGAGACTTGATCAGAGCAGCTGAGTTTGAACATAGCAGTAAAAGTTATGCTCAGTGTGTACCTGCCCACAGGGGAGAGCATGCCCTCCTCCTATGTACCTATGCAGCTGATCTGAACTGCAAACTCCACTTTGTTTTGCCTCACAAGCTGCATATTAACAGAGTCGTCCATCAGCCTTTAACCAACTCAGACAGAGTTGGAACCCAGAGGAGAAAAGAGGCAGTTCCAGAATCAGAGCTCCTCCCTTGGATCCAGAACTCACAGGCCCGACTGAAGCCACCTCAGCCTGGGAGCAATTTGGTGAATGTAAATTGTAACCACACATGGGTTGGACAACTAGTAGGGTCTCACACACACACACACTTGCACACAAGCTGCTGGCAGGGTCAGAAGTCTGGGTGTCACACCCTGTCATTGCAGATTAAGTTATGCAAAGTGAGGTGGTCGGGCAGCCAACCCCTAGGGCTTAACAAGCAGGAAACACTAATTGGGTCGGCTTGCTGATTGCCATAATTGCTACTGTGTGTGCATAGGAGTGTGTGTGGGTGTGTGTGTGTGTGTGCACATGTCTGACTGAGAGGAGGACTGAACAACCTGCTACATCACATGGCAGCTTTCAGCATGGACCACTGCCCTCTGAGGAGAAGATAAAGAAGAGCAGGAAGATGGAGAAGGAGAGAGATAAAGCAGTCGATTAAAATAATCAAAGTGGAAGTAAAAAAAAAAACATAGTGCTGCACAATAAACAATACAAACTCAAATTGTCAATTATTCTAGGTGTTATAATAAGAGGGAAGTTCATTCTGTCTCAGATATTTATGGTATTAAATAGTGCAACAGAAGATTTCAGAGGAGTGTTTGTGATTCGATTACTCTGTGGAGTTGGAATGACTCAAACAAATGTCAATACAAAATCAATATGATCATTTTTGTTATTTTTTTGTTGACTATAAAACACATCTTTGTTTTACATACACTCCTGCGCCAATAAGATAAGATAGCAAATTAGAAAAAAAGACTCAAAATACAAAAGGAAGAGAAAAAAACATAAAAATATAAAAACTCAACAAATTCCTTAATAAAGACAAATGTTAAGACACCTTCATATCATTTTAATTATACTGTTTTGGCATACAGTGCATGTATGTAATTAAAATGGAAGAGATAAGCATGAATCATCCACATTATCTTTTATTTAAAACATTAGGAAAGATAAAAAGCCACATTTTTAATCCAGAAGCATCTGAGAGTGGTATGGCGATAGCTTAAAAATACTTCTTTACACTCGGGTGAAGAGCTCTAAGAAACATCCAAAATATGCCAGGTCCTTCTGACAGCAGAAATCATTACAGTACACCAATTAAATAAAATATCCATGACGTATGGTGTAAATATAATTACACTGAATGTGAAAATTAGGTTCAGTCTCATTTAATGACAATTGGTTCAGTCTCATTTAATGCAATGCCACGATGTAATGATATCATACAGTTCATATTAGATGCATTTCATTCTCATGGTTTTAAAGACCATCCTTTTTAAAAGCAGTTCAGATGTTTCCATGATTTAACTACTTTGTCATCATGATCATTGTATCAATGGAGTATTCATGCTAATAAACCCTTGTTGTACTGTACTTATTAAACTGAAATTAGTTGAAATTAATCAGCTGTTGTCTACAAAAAAATAATGTTTGAGGTGTGAATGAGTGAGCAGACATATCCAAGTAATGGAGGGAACTTGTGCTTGTACTAGATGCTTTTGTTTGATGACATTACCAGTCGTCACCCTATGGGTCCACTCCTATCCTTTTATCTGTCTAAGGATCAGAATGAACTTGGTCTGTGAACACATCATTCACCAGTAAAGAGCTGGCAATAGCAGAGTTGTTTAATCAGTATTTTATATAGATCCAAAATAAACTCTTCACACGTTGTCAGCTTCACACCACCAAGTATTTGAAGTTTTGACCCTGAATGACTCGTTATAATATCCTCACTTTGACTTGTCCTGATAGTCTTACTTTTTGTTCTATAACTCTTCTTTTTTCCTTTCTCTTTTTCATCCTTTGCAAGAGCTTTCTTTTCCTCTGTCCCTCGATCTATTCTCTTTTCTCTCATCACCTCTAACCCTCTATCCATTGGCGCCATGAATAAACACACACAGGAGTGTCCTAACATCCACTTCTCTCTGCCTAACTTCCTTATTTAATATGCTTTAGATGGTTCCACTTGTGGAGCTGAATGAAGCAGTGCACTCCTCTTGTCCTAATTGCCTGCTTTCGTCAGCCCTTCCTTGACACACACACATGCATGCACATGCATACACTTACACACCCCCTGTGAGGTACTAGTGCCCAGTGTGGCTAACGATGCACAGCTACAAAGGCAATGTTGGGCCCCGTTACTCAGTTAGCCAGTCTCTGTGCAAGTGCTCCCAGCAAGCTTGCTGGATTTTAGGGTTTAGTGTCCCACTGAGACGGAATAATGAGTGTATGTTTCTAATCTGTGTGCATGGCTGTGTGTGCATGTGTGTTTGTGTGCAACAGCAATGCTGGAGAATAATGAGTGTGTGTTGCTAATCTGGGCCCTAGGAGACTGCCTCTCCCTGCTCCTCTCACACTGTCTCAAGTCAGCGGCCTCCCTCTCTCACTCACTCTCTTCTCACTTCTTCTCACTCTCCGTATGTAGGCTAATTTAGCGCTGGCTTTGATGCGTTCTCCTGCGGGCCTGCGTTTCTCATATCCAAATGCAGGGATTAGCCGGCTTTTATTCTCCAAAGCCCATCTCATCCTGTTCTCCCTCTTTCTGTCTGCTTGCCGTCTCCCCGACCCTTGGAAACAGTGGCAGGGACTTAACAACCTGACAACAACTGCTTTGTTGTTGTGTTTTTGTGTATCGGTTGTTAGCTTAGGCGCTTAGCTCTTTGTGGGCCTGGTGTTCGCTTGTGCGTTGTGGGGATATGTGTCAATAGGGAGTAGGATGCAGGCAGATTTGCAAGGATGACAGGAAATAAAGATGAGGAGAGGTAAGGAGGGAAGGAAAAGGAAGAAGAGAGTAATTTAACATCTACTACCTTGTTTAAAGATTCATTAGGAGGAATAATTGGAAATTATGTGGAACTAAGTTATGTCTCAGGATGATATCATGAATCTCTTTGTAGCAAGCTTTGTGCGGGTATTTCTGCATGTTTGTGTGAAAGTGTGAGAGAGGGAAAAGATGGCAGGTCTCTAGGTGATATTCTAAATCCCTTTGTAGAGACAGGGACTGTCACTTCTGAGTGTGTGAGTGATGAAAGTGAGTGTTAAGCAGCAGACACAGCCAACATGCTCCCACACCCACACATACACACACACCTACACACACACACATAATCATAGACTGGGTAAAACAGACTCTTGATGATCTTTCTACAGATCTCCAGAAGTGGCTTAGGCAGCTATGACACCTCTGGGACTCAAACACATTCACAACTGGCACACACACACACACACACACACACACATTCACGTACTCACCAACACACCATAATAAACTACTGCAGCACATTCTCAGACTGTCACTGATTAATTTATATGTTGTCTACTTGCGAATCATATAAGTCCACACTGGATGAAAACAGAAATTTTCTTAGCACAACTATTAAAACTGAGATTGCTTGTGGAAGTGCAGAGTCATTGGCAATAATATACCATCCTATTTCTATTTATACGCCATACTACATCCAAACAGTCCAAATACACATGTACAATACATGTATTGATTTAGGTCCCAAGATTCCAAGTCTTTTTATGTCAAGAAGTTCCTGTTCCATTCATTGGTCAGTCAAGCTACTGACACAAATTTGAGTTTGTCAACACTGGCTAAATTGAAACTTTGATTGTTGCTTTTCATTGCTTCTATATTTGGTATTTGGTTTGCTTTACATTTGCCATTTTTGGCCATTTAAACCATACAGTGTAAAAAAGATAGGCATGGACATGTATAAAATGTGAAACCAAAATCAGGCGGTCACAGGAGGTGCCATGTTGCCTACTGTATGTCTGTGAAGATTCTCAGTCATCCAGATCATGGTATCCAAGGCTTTCCTTCTGTTGATTGGACTGGAAATTTGGTTTGAAGACATTTCAGAACTGAAGAAGCTTCCTGGATAGGTAGCAAATGTCCTCAAACCAAATTTCCACTCCAGCTGACAGAAGGAAAACCACACGCCTTGGGCATGTTGCCTATGTAACACTGTAGAGTAGAATGTGTCATGTAGTTATGTTGTGTCTGGCCTGATAACCTGATTTATTCTTTTTCTCTTGTCTGATGGATTTGGGTCCATGACTGGACTATCACTGGTTTATATAACATCAAATAAGTTCTGAAGGCAGGTGGCAGCTTAAATACAAATCTATGAAACAAAACCAACCTAAAAAGTCTAAAATAAACAAAGTCTGGGATTAAGTTTGGGATTGTTCTCACTTCTTCTTCTCCTTTCGGCTGCTCCCCTCAGGGGTCGCCACAGCGAAATACCAATGATTCGCATGTTTGATCTGGCGTAGGTTTTTTACGTCGGATGCCCTTCCGGACACAACCCTCACAACAAGGGACAAATTGGGATTGTTCTCACTGTAGGCTAGAATTTATGACCTGTACTCAAGATGCCATATGTGTGAAGAGACATGGCTCTAGAAATTTCACAGAGAATAATATCAAGATTGAAGGCATTTACCTCAATAAAGGATGTGCTTAAGGCAAAGCTGGATAAGACTATATGTACCAATCTCTTCAATAACACAGTCTTACCTGCAATGTTATATGCAAGTGAGACGTAGGCTACTGCTAAGAATTCGGAACAGCGATTGGTTAAAGTACAAAGAGCTACGTATGGATCCATGCTAGGAATATTGTTGTGGAACATATCCGTAGCAAGGTGATTCAGGAAAAGAGCACAGTGAGGGATGTGATCATACAGAAAGCGGAAATTCCATTGGGCCGGACATGTTGCAAGGTTCAAAGAACTTGTGGACTCATGCAGTTACAGAGTGGTCACGAAGAGATCAGACACAGCCAACCAGATGTCCTCCATGATGATGGGAAGATGATGTTGTCAGCCGATTTGGGCCAGGATGGAGAAGAAAGGTGAGAATAAGAGCAGAATGGAAGCACATTGTGGCCAGTGACATGGAAAACATCTGACGACCTGGTCAATCCATGAATCCACGAAGCTGTACGTGCCACTAAGGGGACACTGAAACAATTTGGCTTCACATTTGAAGCACTCTTTTGACATCCAACTTTTACATACTAGTCTATCATGTAAACATTTGTAGAGAAACAAGGTCTATCACTGTGATGCTGATGATTATGAGTTGCAGTATGTTTTGCTCTGCTGGAGCTGGTTCTAATACACACTACACATTAGCATTGTGCTGTATCAGTGCATAATAATCTCTAACATCATCAGCTCTTGTTTTCTCCCTCATTGCCCTTCTGTGATTTGTTCCTCTGCATCTCTTCCTCCCCGTCGTTGTTGTGTTGTAACTGTCGGAGCCTCCCGATCCTCTGCTATGTGTTGACGGTGATTGAGAGTGACCTCTGACCTCTCTGACTCTATGGAATTCCATACATGGTGTGTCTGTGACCCTCTGACCTCCAGCTGCGCTCTGATTCTATTGGCTGAAAGGCTCCCTGTCCCTTGCAGCAAGCGCTGCCAGCCAGAATCAAGAGGTCTAAGGTCAAGACTTGTGAAAATGAGGCAATGGAGTATGGTCAGCCTTTTACAGCATTGCCTCAATAACATCATTCTGTTCACAGTGGTTCACATTAGTGAGAGGGAATGAGACAAAATAAATGATTGAAGGCACATATTCAGACATTGGCAGTACTGTGAGACGTATATAAATGTGATTTTATTATGTTAAGATACAAGAACTAAATGTAAATGTGAATGCGTAAAACAATAAGCAAGTTGAACATCTCAGGTTGCACAGTGCATGGTGGGATTTAGGCTACAAATCTGAACTTTAAATAGCGGAGACCAATAGCGATATGTGTGGTATTGATTGGTTCAGACTTTGAAAATTTGATGATCTGAGACAATTTAATAGTCGCCACAGACTGTCCATGACATCCAAGACCACTACACATCACAGACCAAAATGAAAAAAAAACCAGCTGAATGTCAATGTCTGTATGGCAACAATACAGAAGATACAGTGTATTTTGACAAAGGAGGAATAGCAGGAAATAGTCAGGACTACACATCTGTACTGAAGTGGATGGCACAGAAATTCCTGACATCTTCAATTTAACAGATGGCTGGATTGATGAAAATACTGGAATTATTTATCTTTATTACTGGCTGCAGCGGAATTCTTCCTGTCCACTGTCTATGTCAGAATTTATTATTATTTAATATTAATTATTAAACTTATTATACTTTTGTTTTACAGTTAAATCTCCCTAAATAATGTGTAAACGTGGTTAAACTGGGTTGTATTACGAGACACCAGCCCTGTCAGAGGTGATGAAGGATAGATTTATAACATTACATCATTATGTAGTTGGACCTGGTCAGTTTTTAACAGCAGCCAAAACAAAGACAGTTTAATGTTAACAGGACATATGTAGTGAAAATTCAGTATTACTAAAATGTTATGTCCTCAATCGGTATAACTACAACTTATTTTGATGTCTCAACAGTCATGTTGAACAATGGTTGGTGTATTTTCAAGCTGAATGTAATGCACGAACAAGAACAAGATGCATTAGGTTTGATAAAGTTTTAATATATTTACTGCTTTCATCCACATTTTTCATCCATCTGGGTCTTTTTTTACAGTTGGAAATGTGTAGAGAACAAATGGTGGTCTACAGGCACGCTAGTGCTAATGCTACTGTACATATTGTGGCACAATTATGCTGTTTTTTTCCACCATTGAAGCTTGACCATTCAAACAACCATATGCAGCACAAGGAGCAACCTATCATTGTGACTTTGAATCACATTTAAGGTCGAGCTTGCACAGCGGTGTGAAATGCTTGGTAGCCGAAATAAAAAATCCTGAAAATCTGTGCATGTGTAGAAAAAACGTGTAACTCACTTATTCAAGATTTGACAAAAGTTACTTAGGCCAAAGCATACTTAACACTTTATAAATATCAGTCATTTATAATTTACAGAATGGCTTTTTCTTTTTTTTTCTTCACGCAATTAATGTGTCACTTTATTTTTTTGACTGCTGCATATATGGTGACCACTTTCACACAGAATGCAACACAGCAATAAAGTGATGTTTGGTTGTTGTTTGGCAAAGCGAATAAGTGCTTCTTTTTATTTTAACTATTTTATTTGACCTTTATTTAACTGGTCTGTGATAAAGAGCACATTCTTATTTGTCTTTTATGATTTCATTGGGACATTTATTTTTATTTATCTCTTTTTTTATTGTGATTTTATAGTCTGTCCTTTTAACATTTGGCTTTCTTATTATTATCTTAAAAGGTAAAACTTTACTTAAAAACTTATTTTCAGTCATGGCCTGGCAAAAGGCAGAGCCTCTTGAGGGGCATCATCCAATCATGTGGAGAAACAGACATCGCATGACAAAAACAAGAATGTAGGCTTGTTTTTTTAAATCACCTGTAGCCACTGTTTTATTTGAAAAAATAAAACTGACATAAAACACTGAACTGAAGGATGATGAATCCATGGCTGGACAGTGAGGAGTTTGTGTAATGTGAACATCAGATGAATCAGATGGACACCAGGACACTGGACACAGACTCAGAGCAACAGAAGACACTGGAGACACTGAACAAAGACACAGATGGAGGTGCAGGTGGTACAGGAGATGAAAAGCTCAGCCATCCAAGAGGAGTTCAGAGTAAAACCACTGCTCCTCCACATCAAGAGGAGCCAGTCGAGGTGGCTGCTTCCTGGACATTTCCCTGGAGAGGTCTGTGAGGAGGCCCCAGGGCGGAACCAGGATGTTGGAGGGAGTGTGTCTCAGTTAACCTGGGAATGCTTTGGGGAGTTTGAGGAGGTGGCTGGGGAGACGGAAGTATGGCCTTCTCCGCTTAGGCTGCTGCCCCCATGACCCAGATAAGTGGAAGATGATTGATGGATGGGTGTCTACAATGAACAATACAATAGATATGAAAATGAAATAGAATTGAAGGCAACAAAAAATTACATTACAAAAATTGCTGTCATTTTGGTACTTTAATATCCATTTGATATTTGATATCATGCTTTGTTAGTGTTACATCTTACCATGTTCAGTTTTTATAAATCAAAGTTTTTTATTCTTATAATAACTATTTTTCTTATGATATATTCATTTTAATATTATAAAATAAATGAAACTATAACTATAAAATAAAACAGACTAAAATAAGCCATTTCTTCAAAATGAAATGTAAAAAAAACAACTGAACAAGAAAACCCCCCCCACAAAAAAAAAAAAACAACTATAACACTGATTCAAAAAGTGAATTCAGTGACACTTCAAAGAACAGACGCCCAACTGTTCAGTGTCCAGGCTGTCCAAAACTTTCTGTGATACCTCTGTTGTTAAACAGTACTTCAAACACCCTCCATCGACCCAACCTCAAACCTCCAAACTTCTGCCTTTGTCAAAGTGAAATGCCCTCCATCTTCCAGACAGCAGCAGGTGGGGGTGAAGGTGCAGCTGTCAGTGGTGGCAGCACCCAGTTATGGAGGCTCCTTGATCAAGGCCCTGGATTGGACATGAACATGGAACACTCATCTCCTCGTGGTGCTTAGTCTGTGACACTGTTACAGGACAGACTGACAGACAATGCCTTAACTGTCTGCCCAACTTTGAATATCCTTTAAAATAGGCAAGTACATTAGAGGAAAAAGTCTTCAAGCTGACAGGTTAAAGACAAGTTCTTCTCCACTTGGTCTTTGCACTTGTCTTCACTTCCTTCCACTTTTGATGCCAGTCCCCTCCCCCGATCTGTCACTGTTCTCCTTTGTCTTTTTCAAGCAGAGAGAATGAGTTGAAATCACACACGGCAATCTTGTGAATTTGGAGCCCATTTTATCTTTTCCAAGAAGCTACCTACTCTGTATGAACACAAATACCGAGACACCTGAATTTGGACATGTGTTTTCAAATCCATTAGTATCATTATCATATCCAAACTGTTCAGCACTTTTGAATGCAGGCATAAAATCGGTGAACAAAATGAGCAATGTAATGCAAAAGATGAACCAAATAACCATAAAATGAAAAGTATAAGAAATGAAATGATAAGAAATGAAACAAAAATGAACCATGGAAACAAAAATGAGATCCAAGAAGAAAAAAAAAGAAAGAAAAACAGGACAGGGTTGGGGGAGCATGAAATTAGACCACTTAGGAAGGGAAGATGATGATGTGTCACTTCTCAGAAATCTTAAAGATGCAACATATATTATTTTTCATTTTTGGACAAAACAGCTTAACAACAGCAAACCAGTTTTCACAGATGAAAACATAACCTCCTTGGTGGCGATCCACAATGTGTCTAACTTGGGAGAACTGAGCTGCCTTGGAGCAATTTCTGATTCTGTGCTTCTGACCAAAAATGTGCATCAGCAAGGATTCCTATGAATGTAGAAGATGCTCTTATACAAAAGTCAGGTGTAACAGATGCAATCCTTGCAGGAATAAGTGACTCCAATCCCCCCATCCTTCCTCTGCATCCCTAGCATGGTGTTTTCTGTTTCTCCTCTTGTGGGATTACTTTTCATGGAGGGAGGGAGAGATGCAGAAAGCTGGAGAGAGAAGAGAGGGTCCAGAGAAGAGCCCTAAAATAACTGTCATGCAAGTGGACAGGCAGTGATTAAGGATTTAACTGATCATCCTGGGGCTGACAGCGAACCAGCTATTATCTAGCAGGAATCAAACGCTGCTCAAAGCCCTGGGAGGCTCTATGTGCCTCTCAGCATCTCTCAGCTCCTCTCAGAGGCCTGGCCAACATGAAAGGAGACGTCAGGGTCTGGCAGCTGACAAGCCATGGAGAGAGAACGAGAGAGAGAGAGAGAGAGAGAGCGAGAGTAAAGTAATGAGATCTTTATTTTGGCCGTTACCTCAGGGACTGTTGATCTGTGTTGTGGTGATGTGCAGCGGAATACAAAGACCCACTCTGTTTGTTTATGTGGGAACTCCATATGTGTGTGTGTGTGAGTGTGTGTGTTGCGTGTCACTTAAAATTAGAGGAGTAAAAGTCATTCATTAATCTTGCAACGCCTTACAAATGACAGGAAACTCAACACTAGCAAATGAATAAAAGTAAATCTTATTGAATCGCTGGTGAGAACATAATTACAGTCTGGGGTTTTTACTGAACTGGTCTGTGTGTGTGTGTGTGTGTTATGTTGGTGTGGTTACACTGTTTGTGTTCTTCCTCATCAAAGGCCTTTCCATGACACAAGAGACTTTACACTTGATCCTCATGCTGATCTTCCTACTGAAGTCTGTGTGTGTATGTGTGTGTGTGTGGGGGTGTGGGTGTGGGTGTGTGTGTGTGTGTGTGTGTGTGCATGGGTGGGGGTGTCCATGTGTGTGTATTGTGCATCATATGCTATTCCAGTCTTTGCTCCTCCGGGATGTTCAACACATATTAAGTCATACAATATCTGCGCTGAAGTCACTGCATTTAATACTGAAATTCGATAACTTCAGTTGTGATCAGTGACTGAAGTTACTACTAAAAATAAAAATGCATTACACATTATTATGGTATTGTATATATTTTACTGGAAGTGTAAATTCATATCAAGCCTGTGCGTAGTTCATGCAGGTGCAGAAGTCTGTGCCTAATTTTCTGTCCCATCATGGTCATCCCTGGCTTACACATCCCTAATCAGCTGTACCTAGAAATCCTATTCGTCTTTATTCGGCCGACCATGCTGCTGCACTTGCGTAACAATTACTTGCCTATACTGTAAATAATAATTTTTTAAAAAAGTTACTCATTTCTGCTTTAAGCATCTTAGTTCTATTCAGTGTTAAGACGCCTTACCTGTTACTTCATGCATTAGTGTTTTGGGAATCCCAACCAAAATAAAAATGTGTGTAAGCTTTAGTTTAGTCATATAAAATTAAGACACTGGGCCCTTCAGAGGTGGGTGAGTGGATCTCTGGGGTTATCTGTGTCAGGCTTGGTCAGATTGTCTCAGAGCATCTCTTGAGTAGAATCTTCACCACAATAAAAGTGCATATATGCTCTTATAAACACTCTCAAATCAGATGACAGCTGCCTGTGATGCTTTCAAATGAAAGTTACATACTGTTTAAGTCTAATGCACTTTCACATGTATCACCCTTAATACCACTTAGTCAGAATTGTTGCAATTTTTAAGTTTTTTAATATACTGTGTTAAAATAGCATATCTTTTTGTTTTTCAGATCACTTTATACATGTACTCTGTTACATTTGTGATGGAAAAAATGTACATCTCCTCAGTTTCATTTTGCTCGACCTCAGTGAGTAGGAGTAAAACATGTTGAATTAAAAAAAACAAACAACAAAATAATCAAGTAAGCAAACTAAGCAATGAAATGAGCAAAAAAGTTAACAAAATGGACAAAATAAACAGAAATAATGAAAATTTTCATCTAAATTAACAAAAATTAGCAATATAATAAAATTGATTGATCCCAGCAAATCCACAAAATGATCAAAAATGACCAAAATAATCAAGCAAGGTAAAATGAACAAAATAATCAACAAAAGCTGAAAAAACAAAAAAATAGGAAAAAAGGGAGTACAAGTGAACAATGTAAGCAACAACACTAGTAAAAACAAAACAATATGTTTAAATACCCCACAAAATTGAACAAAAACCAACAAAATCAGCAACAAAATAATCAAAATAATAATACAGTTTGGCTATAATTTAATGTAAATGTATCTCAGTTGTAAATCATTCCCATTGTCTGTTGATTTATACATTTTTTTCATCTATTTGAGTAGATGTTAAGAATTCCACAAGAAGTACAACTGAAACCTAGTGCAGGTTTCCTTCAGCCCTTTGCTGTTTCTACTTATTATTATTACTTCATTTAATACAATCCAAGAACAACAATGATGGAGAAAAGTCTGATACAGATACTACTGATCTGCTCTGAAATGGAATGTTGCTCATAATTCCCTGTCTGCATATCACAGCAATTGACAAAACAACCAATAAAAATATTTAATCCTTTCAAGCGCGATGACCACTACACTGGACAGGAATGAGACGACAATAACTTTATAGTAATAAAAAAATTAAAGCGAAAAACAATGCAAAACTGAATAAGTCAGTGAGTATTTTGACAAAATAATCAGGAAAAAAAGCAACTTAAGAGGCAAAAAGTAAGGACAATAAGTAAAAATGAACAGAATCAGAAGAAGCAAAACAATCAAAAAAAGAAAAAGTGACAAAATCAGAAGAAAAATATATAAAATAATTAAAAACAAAGAAAAAAATGACCTAAATGAGAAGAAAAATGAACTAAATAATAGGCTAAATGAGTAAAACCATCAAGAAAATGAAATTAGATGCAAAAAGAAGAAAAATCAACAAAATAATCAAGCAAATGAACAACTTAGGGACCAGAAGAAGAAACAGTCAAAAAAACCAAAATCAATTTGTCCATATTTTACTATGCTACTGCACTTTTACTTTGTACTACACTATTGTCCTTGTATAAACCACTGAAATACAGTATAAAAAAATACTATACAAATTGTGTGGTTGATACATAATTTTATTTTTATACATTAACATTAACAAGTAAAACTGACAGGCCATGATTTCCATAATTTAACCCTTTTCAACCAGTACCTTGCTCAAAATAAGCGATATTACTTTAAAAATTGCTTGGAAGTACCACAAGGCTGAAAATGTCATATCCTGTTTTTTTTTAATAATTCATGCACCAAAGGGTTGATTTTATTGACTTTGAATCATACAGAGCTGGAAACTGTTTTGTCATTTCTGACTTCAAATATGTGCAGAGGAGTTTTTTCTGATGTGAACCTCTGACTTGTGAAAAATGCACTGTGTTGTAAAGGGAAATGATTGAATATTCATAACAGACAATTACATTTTGTCAGCTGCGTGATATCATGTGAAAAACTGAGTGATCAGAAACAAAAATAATGCTGCAAGGTGCATTACCATGTAAATGTGACTGGATGTACGATGAGTTGTCTGTGCTATATCACATTAACATAAGCTATAGTGGCCAAAGTGTGAACATCCTTCACTTTCCACTTTTCTTCTGTATCAGTTTCTCCTGTGTAGTAGAAATACGGCGTGAGCAACACTGTACTAGCTAGAGTCTCCAGTAGCAGTCTTGAACCTGGTTCTTCTAATTTCTCAGGGTCTTCAAGGAACCATGGCATTTTCTGAGCTTTAGTTGCAAAAGTCCACGCAGACATTCACACACGAGCATGCACATACCCACACACAGGCTCCTCGCTCACACAGAGATGAGTGCTGTGTTCCTTCCTGAGGTCCCTTCACACATTACACCAGTTCTAATAATAAAAGGGAGTGGAGTCAGAGTGGATCCTTTGAGTGTTCAGTTGAGGGCGGGTGACCCACTTATCCATTCCTCAGGCTTTGTCTGGGCCTCTGGGTTAACCCACTTACCCACTCCCCAGGCTTCTACTGGGCCCTGGAGTGAAGGCCAGCTCCTTTTCTCATCACACAACTGCTCTTAATAAAGGCCAGGGGCTAGGGAGCCCGAAGCCCGCAGAGCCCTGTGCGTATGTGTATGTATACACACACACACAGACATACACAACAGTGCACTCAGAGGATCAGAACAAAAACCCACTTACACGGTTCTCAATAGTTTCCTGCTCAAACTGAATTTGTTCCAAACCATTATCATCATCTGCTACAGTACATCGACACACACAGTTTGTGCTTGTGTGTTTTCTGTAAGGGTTTATGTGTGTATTTCTCTTTCTCTGCGTCTGTATCTGTGTGCATATCAGCTTAGAGATCTCTCTCTGTCTCCTCCACCACCAAACTGCATTTGCATTTTAATTATGTCAATGTTTGTTCAAAAGCATGACAGGCGCTCAGACATGACAAAATGGAAATAAGGGACTTAAACTGGGGAATTACGGTCCATTTGCACATGTTTTGAGCAACGCTAACATGATGTACATCCCTGTGTCCCGCTTGTGAAACCCTTCTTTTTCACGCCTCCTAATCCTGATGAGGGGGTTATTGACAAGGCTCACTCAGGGGAACCTTGTGGAATCAGGAAAGAAACTATTATCTGTCACCAAATTTAAGATGTAATGTCATTTCAGATGATTTTACTTCATGTACTTTTCTTTTCGTGTCACCACTATTCCCTTTATCTTTGCAAAGGAACATTCACCAGAAACCTGCTGCTGTAGCTACATGTGATAATTATGGGTGTAGCCTATGAGGAGCTGAAGTGAATAAAAATTTCTGACCTCTGTAATAATATTACAGAGTAATAGAAAACCCCTTTAAAATTGTCAGCATATGGCTGAAAATACTATAAAGGTGTCTTGATTAAGAATACATCCTACAGATGTTTTACCCACCCATCCTGGTGATGGGTGGGTAAAAATGATTAAATAGAATGTGAGTTGTATAAAGTTTTCTGAGACAAACGTGCCAGAGGCAAATTAGTCAAGTCCTAATTTGTCAATAACTCTCTTCTGGATTTTTCCTGGATAGATTATGAACATTCGTAAGCTTTCCTTTACAGAATGAGTTTTTACTCAGGCCTGATTTGTATCCAAGTTATTCTCTTTTAGAAAAGTTTATTACTCGTCAATATCGCTGTCAGTCTTTTTTGCTACATTTCAATTAATGTAGGATTTATCCTCAGAGGACACACTGCAACATAATAAATAATATTTTTTAAAATTAACTGTGAAGACTAGAAGAAAAACCTGCTAAGATACAATACATAATGGTGTTATGTGAGTGATTTTCAAAAGAAGTGTAAATGCAATTAAATAGTACAAAGCTACAAAAAGATTGAACTGATTATTTATGTCATATTGCTTTTAGCGTAATTCGACAGTTGTTGAAGCGATGTTGAGTTCACTCTTCTTTTTGACTCAGGACGGCTTGTGGGAAGCAGCTGTCGCATCTTGTTCAATAGTCTGGATGATACTGACACTACATGAACAATTCACTCATTCAGCCATTGACAAAATATTACATAATTTTGTGCCAGTGAAAAGGTCTTCTGTCAATCAGTGTTTTTGCAGTTGTCATGTAGGGGTCATCTTTGAGCATCTTGTGAAATTAATTGTGTCCTAATTTGAAAAACAAACAAAGAAGAAGATGTCAATGAATCAATCTTTATTTGTATAGCGCCAATCATCTCTAGGCGCTTCACAATTCAAGGCCAAAATCTCATCAATCAAATTTCCTCCTGCCGGATCCGCTGCGACTAGACAATGCACGCCACCACATACAGGGGGGCAAAGACCATCTTGACAGACAACCATTCACACTCATATTCATGCCTATGGACAATTTAGAGTGACCAATTCACCTAA